>QMIH01003631.1:19716-31663 GCA_003987875.1 Clarias batrachus | reverse complement strand
TGTGTGTGTATAATATGATGTGTTTGTATGTATATTATGATTGTGTGTGTGTGTGTATATAAGCGGACCGACCTGTCCTCGGAGTCGATGCGGCTGAGCGGTTCTCCGTCGGAGGATGATGATATCTCCAGACTGGCCCTGCGCTTGATGTCGGTGCCGGGTTTGTCGTCGCCCTTCCTCGCGGCGCAGTGGAGCGGTGAGGACACGCTGCTCTCCTCCTCCTCCCTTTGTTCTGGCCTGAGCTCCGGCGGCCCGGCCGCTGCGCTCCCCTCACTGTCTGTCTGCGCCGCTGCGCCCGGCTCCGTGTCCATCTCCTTCTCGTCGTCCTCCGGCCGGTCCCCGCTCCGTCCTGCTCCGTCTCCGGACGGGGTTTCCTCGGCAGCAGTGCGCGTCTCCTCGCCGCTCTCGTCCATCTTAACCGGTTCCTGCTCCGCAGCGCGCAGGCCCTCGGGGCTCGCCGTGCCGCCCTGCTCCTCTCCGGGGCTCGGGGAGTCCTGCTCGGAGCTCTCGGAGGCCATCAGGAACCACAAAGAGACCGCGTCGCGTGTAAACTCAGAGCGGTAAAGTTTCTCGCGTTAAAGCCGAGAGAGGGGGAGAGAGAGAGAAAGGAAATCGTTTCTCTTCCAGGCGAGCACACGGCGCACGGACGGACGTCAGGGGCGGGGCCACAGCTGTGACGTGAGCTTCCGTCCCTCCACGTGGTGGTAGCGCTGCCCTCGCGCACACAGCGAAGTCGGAAGTTTTAAGTCGCACTAAGAAAGAGCCTTCTGAACGACTCTCTAAGTCGGAATTCCTGCATTCGGGAAAAAAAAAAAGAATATTTTCCGAGTTGCGATATAGTGACGTCACGAAAACATGGCGGCGCACATCTTTTTAACCTTAATTTACAAATGCCAACCGTAAAGATGTTCATCCTGTTAATTATATAATTATGCACAACATAATCAGCTATACAGACATTATGAGCAATGAGCCAAAGAATTCTGACCATATAAAATATCTATCTATCAACATTCTCTCTCTCTCTCTCTCTCACACTGTGTATATACTGTATGCCAAATCTTTTTATTCTCAGATTTGTCTATTTATTGATCAAATTTTGCACACACACACACACAAAGAGTGTGTAAGGACTATGAGTTACTGATTGGAAGGTCGCTGGTTTGAGCCCCAGCTCTGCCAAGTTGCTGATGTTGGTCCCTTGAGAAAGGCCCTTAAGTCCCCTATCTGGTCCCGGGGTGCCGTATAATGGCCCTGCCTACTAATAAGAAGCTGATATATGTGAAGTATAAAGAATTTTGTAGTAATGTATATATGATGAACAAAGGCTTAACTTTTTTCTACTGTCAAAATTTGAGCCAGATGAATCCTTACATCGCCATCTTAGAATATCGTTTTGTCATCAGTGAGGAAAAAAACATCCATTGATGGAGAAACCTGGTCATTGCTCATCAGGTGTATGATGGTTTCTTTTCAAAACAAGAACAAGTTCCATATTAAGTGCTTCCTGTGGTAGTGGCGTTCATGGTGAAGACCTAAAACAACGCAAGTTAGAGTCTGTATTGCAAAATATAGATTGATACTTTGATAACTGGAGTGCTAATCAACTTTCTGTGAGATTTCTTGTAAGTAACCTACCCTTTTTAAAAAATATCTATTTTCTGCACAATTAGCATTGAATCTTCAGATCCAAGATTAAAAGCAAACAACTTTTTAACTTTGTTTGTAGACAGTGACTAAGCCCTGTTTAGAATCAGGATGATAGATTTAATAAGTGACCATGTCTATATGTAAAGTAATTGTGTGCTCATACTGTACACTAGAACTTGTGTTTATATTTTTCATGCTTGTGAGCAGCCATGTTGAAATGACGTCACTTGCTGCGTTCGAAGTTGCTGACGCAGTTCCGAGTAGGAATTCCGACGTGAGGGCGCGTTTTCTTTTAGGTTTAAAGGACCGAAGATGGGAATTACGAGTTACAGCGTTCAGTCGAATGCAGCACTTGATGAGTCGCTTTCATTTGAACATGTAGGCCAAATGGTGACAGTGAGGTTATCAGAGTGTTACAGAACGCTGTATTACACTAAGAACATGCTGAAAAACCTCATATTTGTAAAGATATCTATGCCATGGTCAAGCCGTGCTGTCTACTCAAGACCCAAAGAACCGTGTGGGAAACGTCGGCTATTTGTGTGTATATTAGGGTGCGGAAGTATTCATGCATTAAGTGACTCGCAATCTCYGCTCCAGTTCATCATCCCAAAGGTGCTCGGTGGGGTTGAGGTCAGGGCTGTGTGTTCGGGCCGCTCGAGTTCTTCCACACTGAACTCATCACACTGTGTCTTTATAGGCGTTGCTTTGTGCACTGGGGCGGAGTCATGTTGGAATAGACAAGGGCCGTCAACAGACTGTGGTTCACAAAGCATTTTGCGAGATGTCTTGGTGTGCTGGAGCATTAAGATTATGGCAGATAACCGCCACTGCTCACTATGGAACAAATCAGGAACTTGAACAAGGTCACTGTTTCACTTAGACATATATATATATGTGTGTGTGCGTGCAAGTAGTGATCCAGGAGCTCGTCACCCCCGGTCAGATTATTTTCCTTCTCAAATCGAGAGTTGTGCTCAGATTTAGATCATTTGACCTCCTTGCATTGAATGTGAAGGGTTTTGGTATATCCCTCTTTCCTGTTGTCAGCTTCCCGGAGAGCTTCCCTCTAATACCCTACTATATTAACCATGACGTTAAGCTTTAGGAAGCCGATTAGATTCCCCCCAATGTGACCTCATATAAGAGCTCTTCCCACAGCTCTTTGCTCAGCTTCGCTGTTCTCTGGGGGGCGTGGCTCAACACTGAAATGCTGCGTATCGAGGAGGAAACAAAAAGGAGGAGTTTGGAGTCCGGGAAAAACAAGCATTACCCGAGTGTTGTACAGTCAAACAGCAACAGCAGGTAGAGGTTTTTTTTATCTTGAGAAATGTGAAGTGCGTCTGAGGATCAGCCAGTCCAGCAGGGGGAGCAAAAAACAGGCAGAACTGGGACAAGACCAGCAGATGGCACTAAAGATGCAAAATCACATGTCTGTGGTAGTGCAGGATCTGCTGCATCATGGTTATKTATCTGAAGGAGAGAGAATTCTTCTGTGTAAGATCCATCATCACTACCTTTGGTAGTCTGTTTTCACCTTAATTCATCAATAGCTATAACTAATAAGTGGAAAACTAATAAGGGACTCGGGGCCTAAGGTGCCAAAGTCAGCCCGTCACATGGCACAAGCACGTGCACACATGCACATAAGTCTAACTGGTGTTTCCAAATTGCCCGTAGTGTGTGTGTGTGTGTGTGTCTTTGGACTGTGGGAGGAAACCGGAGCAACCCAGAGGAGGACATGCAAATTCCACACCAATACGAGGCTGGAATCAAACCCTCGGCCCTGGAGGTGGGAGGCCGCAGTGCTAACGCCACCATGCTAACACCACCATGCTAACGCCACCGTGCCACCTGCTTGCAAATTATTTTTAAAAAAGTTTGAATTTCAGAGCATCATTACCGGCTGTGAGAACGCAGTGAATTAGCAGGATTAGCCCAATGACGTGCAGTGAACGTCACACCTGGCACTGATTTCTTACTCGTCATATCAACACACATGAGTTTTAATGTCAGATACAGAACAGGTTAAATCATTTAAAGAAGAAAATCCCAGACGTCTTTTATAACAACATTTATTTCACATGATATAAAACAGATGAGATTTGCATATTGACTCCTTAGATAAGCTTTTATCATTTTTGATCGTATGGTGTACATTATATACAATATGATCTTTACATCTTCTACAATAAAGTTAACACCAAAACCCTTGTTATTGCTTTTTACCTTTACATGTGCTATACGTCTCTAGATCTGAACCCCGGCATGGACAGAGACCACACTAAACCAAAATGTTTTAATACTCTCTTTAATACTTTAAAGTTAAATATATCTCAGCCATAGAAATATAAAACGCATGTTCATGAATGTTCTGTTGGGAAACAGTGCTGCACAGACTATCTAAACTTTCTTTACAAAGCTAAAATAATATAGGTTTTTTTTATTTTTTATTATCTGCACTAATATAGCAGTGCTGTAATGAAATCGTCTCTCTCTCTCTCTCACACACACACACACACACACACGTGATCTGTACAGATAATTCGCTATCCACATGTTACTAGTTTAAAAAAATCAGTGAGGTGTTATACAGTGCAAAAGATATGAATGCTGAACTGGAGTGTTTAACAGCGGTAAGAGAGGCAGACCTTTTAAATAAAGAAATAAGCAGATTCTGTGCATAAACTCCTGGAGATCTGAAGTACCGTAACATGTGCATGTGGGTGTGTGTATGTGTGTGTGAGAGAGAGAGAGTCCTGTAGCTCTAATAGTGACTGCTCTTTATAATAATAATAATAATAATAATAATAAGCCTGTATATCAGTAGACCTTCCTCACAGCACAGCCCTGCTCATATCCTCTCTCTCTCTCACACACACACACACACACACACAGCCTACTTAGACACAGAATAAAACTCATCCACACAATAAACCATGAAAATAAGAACTATATTATAAATAATAGCATTAAGAACTCTAGCGTAACCGGTCTAAATCTTCTGTGGCAGTTGGTACGTGGAGCTGCGACCGGAGCTGGTGCGGCCCGGCGCTGCTCCACAAGGCTGCGGGTTTCCTTCGCCTTTAGGAACTCCTTCATGTGTCAGTGTTTAGGGATGTAGGTGGCAATGCTGGCTGGCGGGGATGAGAGAGAGAGAGAGAGAGAGAGAGAGAGCGCAGTTAGCCACCACCCCAGCTGTATATATTACATTAGCCATGGCATGATACTCTGACTACACTGAGCCTTTTATCATAATCAGAGATCTAAACCTTAATGCTGGTGCATTTTATAGTCGAAGTGAACAGAGTAAACAGATCTCTGAAAGGTTTGAGCAGACGTCCGACGATGATGTACTTCATATTAACTTCAGTTAATCTACAGGATGTTTATATATTTAAAGGGCAGCTATTATGCAAAATTCACTTTTTAGTCATATTTAAACATTCAGATTGGTTTTGCGCGTGTGTGTGTGTGTGTGTGTGTGTGTGTGTGTGTGTATATATATATAACACAAAACTTGTTTGCGTCAGGGGAAAGGCAAGTGAGGCGAGTTTACATTTTTTAAAACTGGGTCAGAGGAATGTTATCCAGGACGGTAACAAGAAGAAAAGGGAGCCGCTTTCAGTTTGGTGTTTAAAGCAGCCGGTGCCGAGAGGAATCATAAATGAAGGTTAAGTGAGGTTTAATGTCTATTTATTTCATATTTAACTATTATAAATGTTTTCATTGTTTTTATATGCAGAAATATGATTATAGTGTTGGAAATCTAATATTTTTTGGGTGGCTGGAACGGATTATCTGCATTTACATTATTTCCTATGGGACGATGCGCTTCACAATACGACATCTCACCTTAAGAACTCGCCTCCGGAAAGGCGATATACTCGTACGCCGCTGTACAACATTCCCTGCTTTTTGTCCTTTTGTCCTCTTAATCTTAAACGAATCAATGAGATATTTCCCCTAATGACCCTCATGCATAGACGCTGAGAAGCTACGTTTGGAGGAGGAGGAGTGAAGCAGGGATTCTGAGGTAGAAAAATATGTTGTGTTGGGGCATTAACACACACACGCGCGCGCACACACTGGGTAAGCTCTGAGCAGGTGACTAGAGGTTATCCTGCTAAGTAAAACATATCAGATGATACAAACAATTATAATAAAATCCCCATCATAGGATCCCATTAGCTGGTCCTCAGTGCACCTTAGCGCCACATGCTGTAGTATTATTTTGGAAGGTTTGTTGATGAAGCCTGACTCGTTATATGGACAGGCTGATGAAATAAGAACTACTGCTCCCTCTATTATAATGTGTTTTCTACTCTTCTGTTAATGATGGGTTTAGCATGCAAAGGCACACAGTATTTGCTCGGTGTGTGTAATCATCATGTCATGGGATCCTGCGAGCCGACGAGCCTTTGTGCACAAGTGAGAAGTTAAATGCTGCCTCCTACTGGCTACATGCATCTGCACGGTCCGTGTCCACATGCACACCCATGACTTTATCCATAGTGATTAGTTCATCTTTTCATTGTATTCCCTCGTCAGAATGCTTTATTAATTATTATACAGTATTATGGTACAACTCCATGTGTTTATCCTTACAGTCATATCATCATTTCTGTCTCCTAGAGTCACAGTATGGACAGCTGTAAAGATGTACTGTAACAGGACAATGAACCCTTACTGTACGTTTTTTCTTCACTACACACACATGAAGTGGGAACCATCGGGGAGGTGAGGAGGGGAGGAAGGAAGAGGAGAGGAGCTCGGAGACGGAGGCGAACTGGAGAGGCTGTTCACTGCAAACCATTCGACAAAAACAAGACCATAAACAGGCAACCAGAGAGACCAGTGTTAATCATATACAGCAACAACATGCGGCAGTGCGTTAGACACAACAACACACCGAGACTGTACACACACACACACACACACACACACACACAAACACACACACACAGGGCTTTAGTAACTCAGGAATCAAACACCATCAGAGATACGGAGACAGGACGTCCCCGAGTGTTTCATTCGTTAGACACAACAACACACCGAGTGTACACACACACACACACACACACACACACACACAAACACACACACACAGGGCTTTAGTAACTCAGGAATCAAACACCATCAGAGATACGGAGACAGGACGTCCCCGAGTGTTTCATTCCTCAGACACGACAGCAATCAGTCAAAGCCATGAGTCAGCTTTAACACGGAAGCACAGCGCCCCCTGCAGCACCCCCTCCCCCCTCCCCCCACACACTCACCTGACGCCGTGGTGCTGTGTTTGGATGACGTCACCGTGTACGAGTCTTTGATCATCTGATCTTGACTTTGTCCAGAGAGAGTTTCATCATCGTCGTTCTCCTCCGTGCCGACTCGCACCATCACGGCAGTCTGCAGACTGGCACAGACAGAGAGGAGTGTGTGCATGCATGGGTAAAAACTGCACAACACGCACGCAAATGTGCACACAAACAAATGCATGCTCACACAGAAACCACTCACACACACACCCAAATGTGCGCGCACAAACACACACAAACAATCCACGCACTCACCCATACAGAAATGTGCTTGTGCGCGCACAAATGCATGCATACACACAAATGCACGCACACACAAATGCACGCACACACAAATGCACACACAAATGCACACACGCACAAATGCACGCACACACACACACACACGACACCTACGTGTCCTCAGTGCATGGAGGCTTGCGGTGCTCTGGCCTTCTGCTGGCTTCAGAGAACTTCTCACCGTAATCACACCCTGACATCCGGTTCACCTGCTGGGGGGAGAGGAAGTAGAGAGGAGCACAAAGCACTCTGGGTAATATTTAGACACAAAAAAGCCTTCTGCTGTTCCAGCTCTTGTTCAGTTACCTCCGGCGCTTTGGAGTTTTCTTTGAACGTAGATGCTCTGAACGGGCTCGGGTCTAAAGCTGACATTTCCCTCCGTTTTGAGCTCGTCTAACACACACACACACACACACACRCRCACACACACACAGAGATGAATATTGGTCTAATGGAAAAAAAGAAATCTTGAACATACACTATAGTCCTAATCCAGCCGGCTAAAGACTAGCATGAGACTGGGACGAGTTATTCAGAGTGTCCCAACCAGTCCTGAGCAGAACAGCACCACTGCAGGGGTTAGAGCTGCCGGGTCCCGAGCCTGACTCAGGACGCCGTGTACAGATGTACAGATGGTGATGTACGGGATGCGGGTGAGGGCGATACCTGCAGCGTGTAGTAATACGGCGTGTCCTTGGTGAAGGAAAGACTGCGGGAAAGGGAACCGTCTTCCCTCCGTCTCTCTCGCAGCGCACCCTGCTGGTGCCTCCGGATCCGCTCCATTTGCTCCTCCACACTCATGCGCTGACGGACTCCCTCCACAGTACCGCTCATGTGCTCCACTGCACTGTTGGGATGATTCTGAGGAAGAGACGCACAAACACAAACCTGCTGTATTGTACTGCAAGTGAAGGGGAGCTTTAAGTTAGTTCTGCCTTCAGTTGTCTCTTTTTAGGGCTCAGAGTCTCATGAAATTTGCTCCTCTGACCCGGGCGTTTGTTTCCACCGGGATAGAGACATGACTGGGAAAGGAGAGCCTCTGATGGCCAGCTCTATTTGGACGCCTGCCTCATCTGTGTCCCCAGGCAGCAGGACATCCAGGACCCAATGCAGTTGTATTGCTAGTTATAACTATAACTGGGGCTGATGTCATTAGGGAGTCTGTGGAATGATGGCTGTATGATACTGGTACAGCGCTACCTCGACACAGGAACGGCCCCGCATTTACACCTTAAGAACGGAAATGCATTTTCAGCTTACGACCGTATGAGTCGTGCGTACGTCCGCGAGCTAACAACTTGTTTGCGTCAATGGAAAGTCACAAAAAACAAGTATTTTTTTTGTGGCTTTTTTGCATGTTGTGTAAGATTTAGTGAAGACGCAGCACCGCGTGTAACAAGAATGTTATTAATAACCGGCTGCTTTAAACACCAAACTGAAAGCGGCTCCCTTTTCTTCTCGCTACCGTCCTTAAAGCAGCCGGTGCCAAAAGGAATCATAAATTCAGGTTAAGTAAGGTTCAATGTCTGTTTATTTCATATTTAACTTCATTTACATGTCTGTTCTAAATGTTTTGATTGTTTTTGTAAATTGGTAATATTTTTGGGAGGCTGGAACAGATCACAGTGGAACCTCTGATTGCGAGTAACTCGGTTTACGAGTGTTCCACAAGACGAGCAAAGATTTGTAATAAATTTTGATTTGAAAAACGAGCATGTCCTGGTTTACGAGTGCCGAGTTTTTTTGACACCGACACACACACACAACGACACACACACTCTCTTGCTTTTACACCCCCCCCCCTCCACGGCTTCGCACAGACACACACTCTGCTCTACACAGAAACTCTGCTTTGTTGCGATTCTATTCAACGCTAAGGTGCTGGTTAATTTTTTTTTTTTTTTACTTTTACTTTACAGCAGGAACTCCACTAGTCTGCGCTCATGCGAGTGTCATTAGAGAGATTTCTTTTTTTCCTGTTAAAACAGTGTTTCCATTGTGTGTGTTTGTTGTAAAACTTAAAAAGCAAGGTGGGGGGAGGGAGGAGGGGTTTTACTGTGTAAGATGAGGCGAGGGATGGGGCTAATTCCACGCACACACACACACACACACACAAATACACGGCGCCTGCGCACACAAACAAACACTTATCTGTTGGGATTTATTTGAACTTTTTTTAAAGGTAAAGTACAGGTTAATTTGTTTTATTTTTACTTTATATATTGTATTAACTATTTTTCTGTATTTATTTTTTTGGGCTGTGGAACGAATTATTCGAGTTTTCATAATTTCTTATGGGAAGATTTGATTTGGTTTACGAGTGTTTTGGAATACGAGTCTGCATCAGGAACGAATTATGCTCGTAACCCAAGGTTCCACTGTATCTGCATTTACATTATTTCCTATGGGACAATGCGCTTGACAATACAAAACTTCACCTTAAGAACTCACCTCCGGAACGATTTAACCTCTTATGCTGTATTTATACTCATCTATACTTATTACCACTGTATTTACTGCTAACACTACGTCATACAGTCACACTGGGGATTTGCGGAGGTCTTGGCATCAGATCTTGGAGCTCTTCAGGTGATATCCTGGTTGTCTGGTGTCCACAGAGTCACAGTTAAAGAAGGAGCAAAATGAACTTATATTATGAACAGTATTAACTAATGCTGCAGACGCATTGTACACACTGGTGTGTGTCCTGTTATCCCCAGGAAAGCCGCGGCAGGACGCCGGGTTAGTAAAGGGGACCTACCGGTTTTGGTTCAGGTTTCTTGGTCTTCCTCAAAGTCACATAGGAAGCGATGGTGGAAGACACGGGCATAGGCGACTTCGTCCTCGGGCTCACGACTCCCACGGGATAGGACGCTGAAAAAGAGGAATTGGTGAGAAAGAGGAATTGTTGAAAAATGAGGTTTGAAGAATAAAAGAAGTTTATTGCTCAAATTTGGCGCGGTATAAAACACCCCAGCGCACCTTTAGTACCAGAGGACTCTTTCTCAGCAGCCTGCTCAGATTTCTCCTCTCCATTGCTCTCATCGACTTCAGCCACTGTGGTCAGCTCGGGCTCGCTCTTGTACAGCCTGTAGTCGGGACCCTGGGGACGATTAGTCATTCAAGTCATCCGGTTACACACACGTCAGCGTGGGGTTACAGAGGGCGTGATGACGTGAGGACACACGAGGGGGCGAAATGTTAACGTCATCAAACTGAAATATGAAACAAATCCTCATTTCAAAGTTCAAATGAGACGGTGATTTGAACTCCAGGACAGAATTAATGAGGACACTGGGGGGCTGAAACACACTGAATGGACAGTTGAGAGGAGACTGTTGGTGGAGGAGTGTGGGGATGATGAGGGGATGATGAGGGGATGGGATGACGGATCAGCAGCCCCTTACGCTGTGACTGCCATTGCGCTGGGCAGCTTTGCGGTCTTCGGGCGGGTGAGGGCCTGTGCGCGGCGGGTGAAGCGGAGGGTGGCTGGGGCCGGGCAGGTGGGGCATACACAGGCGCCCTCTGCCCTCATAGAGGTGGGGAAGCGGAGGACGTGGGGGCACGGAGTCGGACTCCTACAGAGCGAAAATATTGCCAAGACAGAGGTAAAGGTTTGGTGGTGTGGAGGCGAGTTATATATTGGACCCCGGTGTAGCGCTGCGATTTGTGTGTGTGTGTGTGTGTGTGTGTGTGTGTGTGTGCGTGTGTAGGTGTGTAAAAGAAACCAGAGCTGTCCTGAGCAATATATACATACCTCCTTTTTCTGAAGACCGGATTGGGGAAAGGCTGTTGGAACACAAACCAAGCACACATGTGAGACTGGAACACATCTTCATTTAAAAAAGAATTTTTTGTTGGAGACAGAGCGAGACAGAGAGCGAGCAGGAGAGAGGAGGCGTGAACGTCTCACTTGGCTCAGAGCTTCTCTTTGGCTTGTTTTTGTTCAGTGCGTCCATCACATCCTGAATCCTCCACAGCTCCTTTTGAATTTGTACATGCTGCTGACTAGGGGGTTCTGTCTGTATATACACACACACACACACACACACCTTAGCAGCTTGTCCTATACACATGAGATCTGACAGGGTCTATAAGCAGTAACGGAGCGGTATATAAGGATCGTCTCGCGCGCGCGGCTACCTGTGGACTCCCGAGGGCCTCCAGCTGATCGAGGAGGTTCCTCTTGGCCAGAGTCACGTCGGTCTCCAGCTTATCGTACTCCTTCCAGCTTCTGTCCAGCTCCTAGAAAACAAGCGCACAAACACACAACCGTCTCAGTACGAGCAGGAGATTTATGAGCCTCTGGCTGAAGAACTGCAGCTTTCAGATACACAACAGTACGAGAGATTACTCTTGTGTTTGTAACTACAGAAACCAGATGCTAGTGTACAAGCTAACAAATTAACACGCGCATGCAGCCGAATTCATCGTGTTGTAATAACATTCGCCAATGTACACCTGTTTCCTTTCTCATTATATTGTACGTGACTTCAAACGTCCACTGGCGTGTGTGTGTGTGTGTGTGTGTGAGGACTCACAGAGCTGACTCGGGACAGTTCCCTGCAGGAGCTCAGGAGGCCGCTCTGCAGCACGTCCCTCTGCTGGATCAGGCTCTGCACCGCCGCTGGGTTATCAGCGCTCATCTCCAGCTCCTGACTCGCTGATAAAAGGGCTGTTTCCAGTGTGTGCTGCACACA
>QMIH01003631.1:1781-14592 GCA_003987875.1 Clarias batrachus | reverse complement strand
CACCTCAAACATACTGTACTCAAAAACTCTGGACCCGAACCCTTTTTCTCCAGTTTCGCTCCCCCACATCCTCGTTGGGAGATCAGTCAGTCACTCCATCATCTCTAAAGCCATGGATTGTGGTCTTGTGCTTATAATGGCACTAAGCGAAGTCTTTGCTTCCAAGATTTCCTTTTATGTGAAACCCATTATATCAGCGAGTTTACCTTCGAGGACTATGGAGCCGTGTTTTGGCCACGAGTGATTCATGGAAAAGTCATCATAACGTCTAAACTGCAGGAAATTTCCCAACCGTTGACGTCGCTCCTCCAGAGCACGCAAGCGGAGCTCCTGGCTAAGCATCAGCAGTAATCTGAGGAGGATCCTGAGTGGCACCGCTCAGTCTGCCAGCTAACCTGGGATGGGACCCCGGGGTGTGTGCAGTGTGGATTGTCTAAGTGCTTGCTATACTGTGAGGATATGGTTGGCAGGACCCTGTCTGAGGAAATGGAAATAATGATCTCATGGGCCACTGGGACGCCTTCCATTTACCATACTCAGGGTAATGGATTATAGACTATCCTTATTATAGGATCTTTAGTTCATGCTGGTGTGTATTACTCCATGTGTAAAGTTTTTCCAGTGCCTCAGCTCATAGCCTGCGTTACTGTCCATGGAATCCACGCTGAGTCTCTAGTCTAACCTAAGACGATGAACCTGGGAGTGCAGGAAAAGCAGACTCGTTTTTGAGGTGGATTTGATCTCATACTGCACAATCACAATGTGCACTTTATTAATAAATGCACTTTCTGTTTTGCCCGTGGAGACTCGAGTCGTCTCGACGTTTTTGCAGTTTCTCTTTAACACGACAAGCTGCATGTTTCGCCTCACCGTCTTCAACTTCGAGGAAACTTACTGCCTGATCTTGATCGCTGACACACATAACAGGTGATTTATTTATTTATTTATTTACCATCATCATTAAACGACCTGCTACAGGAACAATAACCTGGTCAGGATTGGAACGCATTCATACTGTATAAACCCGTCTATAACGCACCGGTCATAAATATAAAGATCTGCGCTGCCCAGGGGAATTAATCAGCCGCCTCGGAGTGGACGACTCGACCCTGCTGTGGTAGGAGTACTGCAATCTACACAATCTGCTAAAGGTACAGTCACACTTTTGGCTACAGGCGTGCCGCTGAAGCTTCCATCAGCTCTAATCAGAGCGACAGACGGAGTCTCGCCCCCTGGCACAGGGACCTGGAGCAGGACATCCTCTACTGCTCACGTGTCGTCTTCCATTTCTACCTTCTGGGAGGTTTCTACATGCAGTGTTGAAGGTGTTTAAGGGGATTTAATGTCCATTCCTGAGCTTCCACCAGCCACTCTTCAGCTTTCTGTGCGGTGAGCGAGGACGAAGGCATCGTCCTCATATTTCTCCATCACTGACGCTCCTAGAGACCAGCCATTTCACCAGACTGCTTCAGGAACTCCTATCCTCCCGTAATAACCAGGTGTTTACACGGGCCGCTCGCTCACAGACGTATACCGGCGCGGGAGCGAGAGTGCGATTAGAGCTTGGTGCGGAAAATAGGACGTGCCAGGTCGAGTGCTATTTACGAGCTGGGAGGAAGCCACGTTGTTAAACGAGGACAAATTTGCATTGATTAATGTGCTAATTACAGTGAGGACTATTCTCTTCCTCCGGCACGCTAACGGCAAGCTATTAAAGCTGTTTGTTTTAAATCTCCCCATCTTCTCTTTTATACACACCGTCATATTAGTGTTTGCTTTTATTAGTGTCTGTTTAAATCATCTTTTGACTTTATGTAGAATCAAACTGCACCCGGCGGCGGAGGGCCGAGACGAGCGCTCTCTCCCGTCTGGCTCTTCCTTCCCTTTACTCAGTGGAGGGTTACATGCAAACAGGTCTGTTGAAACCTCCGGTCTAGACTAGGACTGTCAGGAGAGTCATCGTTTAGCAGGTTAATCTCAACGCAACATTCGTTTCTTCCATTTTCAACACTTAATGCAAATGAACGGCGGCAGCAGCACTCTGCAGCGACGGCGCGCGCTGTTCCACCCGAGTGCGTGCTGATGATTACAGCTCTCGACAGGAAAATCGAGAACCAAAAATTCTACAACTTCCTGCTCTATAACTCGTTCAGACAGCCACGCCCTGCTCACTTCGAGGAGTTTCGATGTATTTCCATTGAATCATTTTTGTGTCACATGGTCCTTACAGCACATATAGGAAGCTGGCGTCAGAGTGCAGAACTCGGGCAGGATACAGCGCCCCCTGGAGCAGGGGAGGTTAAGAGCCTCAGTGGCAACTTGGTGGTGCTGGAGCTTGAACCCCCACAACACTCCCGCCTTAACCGTTTGAGCCACCAATGCCGGCCGCGCTAAGAATTCTGAAACTCTGCTTGTAATGTGGTGATGTCTAACCGACAGCAAAGTGAACTGTAGTTAGCGCCTGCTTTCACACTTTACATTCCTTTTATACATGACTTTGTTCAAAAGTAAAGATATGGTTACAGTATAAGGTTTTAAATAAAGGAATTAAAATGATAATGGATTGTATATGTATGTAAATGTGTGTATATTTCTACATATTTTTATACAAAAGTTTCAAAAACAATACTGTATGCGCTGCTCTGTCTACTTAATAGTTTCTAATGGAAGTTTTATTAAAAGTCACTCGCTGTGAATGATATTTTTTCCGTAATAAGCCCTGCATATGTCGAGGACGCCAGACTTACTGAACATGAATGAACGAATGAGTGAATCAAAAGATTCGATATGCTCCATAAGTTATTATGGCCATAACAATCTCCCTTCATGTCTCTGTGGTTTATTACTGTATGTTTAAACAAGAATAAATTCATATTCACACCAGAGGTGATGGTGTACAGTGGCACCTCGGCATACAAACGCCCGCATCATCAATTTTCACCTTAAGAATTTTCAGCACACAAGTGACTGGACGAGCCGAAGAAAAGACTTTGTTGTTTTTGGTGTAAGATTTAGTGAAGACGCAGCACCGCGGGTCACGAGAATGTTATCCAGGACGGTAAGAAGAAGGAAAGGGAGCCGCTTTCAGTTTGGTGTTTAAAGCAGCCGGTGCCGAGAGGAATCATAAATGAAGGTTAAGTCAAGTTTAATGTCTATTTATTTCATATTTGATTTCATTTACATGTCTTAAATGTTTTCATTGTTTTTATATGCAGAAATATGATTATAGTGTTGGAAATGAGTAATATTGGTGATATATTTGGGCATCTGGAACGGATTATCTGTATTTACATTATTTCCTATGGGACAATGCGCTTCACAATACAAACTTTCACCTTAAGAACTCGCCTAATTATATTCATATGCCGAGGTGCCACTGTATGCTCAGAGAGAGAGAGAAAGAGAGAAAGAGAGAGAGAGAGAGAGAGAGACTTCACCCAAGGGCGCCCTCACCTGGCTTTCCAGATACATGAGATTCCTCTGCAGGTGATGAGAGAGCACCTTGTTCTGGTGAAGGCAGTGAGAAACAGAGAAAGAAGAGTGCTAAGGAGGGTAGAGGTAGAAGTTAAAATATACATCCACTAAGAAGCCATTCACAACTGAAATAAACGAGTAAATAAAGTAAAAAGCCTGGCGCGGGTGTCCGCTGGGACGAGAGCAGAGCAGTGCAGTGCAGGGGCTTAGTGAACTCATGCACTAGTGGGTTGCAGAGAAACGTACAAGCAGACTTACGGGACGCATCCAAAAAAAGATGACTCGATGTCATGGTACACAGGTTTGTGTGTGCAACTGTGTTTAGAGCCAGTCCCCAGGAAGAATACATTACTAGTCACGCACACACACACACGCACACACACACACACACACACACACAGCACTGTATGCTGTGTGTCTGAGTGTAATAGGACTAAAACCGTCCATCAGGCTGGAGCTTGCGTCTGGGGACTGGCCTCGGTGACCCCGCTGTCCCGGGTCAACAGCAGGATTAACACCACAGCACATCTGCATGACGATACGGACTTTACCGCCGTTAGTATGGGGTGAGACGGACCAACCGATAAATAACGAGGAACACACAGCAGCATGCCGAAAAAACCACAAAAGCAAAACAAAAAGAAAACAGAAGTAGCATTCCGTCACAGACGAGCCGGGACGAGCGGGGACAGACGGGGACGGGCGGGGACAGACGGGGACGGGCGGGGATAACCCTCCGAGGCTGACCTTCGGGTTGGCGCCGTCAACGTTTAGCTGCATTAGCTGAGCGAGAGTCTGCTCTCGGATGCTGTTGAGCTCGGCCTGCTGCCGTCGCAGCTTGATCAGCAGCAGGGTCAGCTCCTCCGGCTGGGGGACAGGAGACAACACCAAGAACACCACGAGAACCGTTAGAAAACCTGCGTGAACGCCGCGTGATGGATTGGGAGCGATAAAGGGCGGAGGGGGCGGAGTCGCTGTACTGGGTTATGAGTGTGTGAACTCCACAGAGACGTGTTTGTGAAAAACCCTGGAGATCGGTGAAACACACACACACACACACACACGCACACGCATACGCATACGCACACGCATACACACGCGCGCACGCACGCACGCACGCACACACACACACACACACACACACACACGCGCGCACACGCGCGCACACGCACACACGCGCACACACGCGCGCACACGCGCGCGCACACGCGCGCGCACACGCGCGCGCACACACGCGCGCACACACGCGCGCACACACGCGCGCACACACGCGCGCACACACGCACACACACACACATACACACACACACCAGCCCACACACGGTACAAACAACCCTGCTACGGTTCTTCAGGGGTATGAATGTTCTGAGCAGTGTATCTGGTCAAGTCCTGGCCGTGTGTGTGTGTGTGTGTGTTCTTCTATCACCATTTCTGGACTGAGTGAGGAAGATGAGGCTGGTAAAAACTAAGATCAGAAACTATTACATCACCATCATCTGGCACAAATCGTACATCACAAAAATAGGAGTGTGTGTGTGTGTGTGTGTGTTGAGGCCCTGGGCATGAATGTGTTTCTCTGTATAACAAACTGCGAAGCGTCGGAGGAGGAAAATATCTTCAGCCATGTGACCAAATACAAAGATCAGTACGAAGTCTAGTTGAGTGGTGATAACACATACAGTCACGTCTACAAACTGTGGGAAAAAGATGTGTTTTTTTCTTTCTCATTTGTCGTCTCTACACCAACACACATTTGAAATAAAACACTCAGAAACACTCGGCTTTAATTTACAGAGTTTGACAAAAGTGTGGCATTAACTATTAAGGAATTACAGCCATTTACACACACACACACACACACACACACTTTAGTGGCTCATAAATAATGGAACACGTGGCTGACGAGCAGGTGCGAGTCTGTGCACGTGAAGGAGGGGGAGAGCGCAAAAACACTGGGGCGTGGCCAATAGGGGGAAAGGGCGTGGCCAATACCACAGTCTGGAACGTTCTGAAAAACCTGGATGTCCACGAGAGACGACTAAAGTGGACGAGTGCGGAATTCTGTCCTTGGTGAAGAAGAACTCTCTGCTCAGATTCAGACGAACGCTGCAGGACCGATAGGACGCCGCTTCATACTGCAGAGGGGCAACGACCCAAAACGTACGGTGAAAGCAACCCGGGGCAAAGGAATGAGAGATTCTTCACTGGTCCAGTCAGTCACCTGATCACCTCAGCCCAATAGAGTGTGTGTGGACTTACTGAAGAGGCAGCAGGTGGAGGCAGCAGGTGGAGGCAGCAGGTGGAGGCAGCAGGTGGAGGCAGCAGGTGGAGGCAGCTGCAGTAAAGACCTGTAACGTGTCTCGAGGGACGAAACTCAGCATTTGGTCACGATCACGGGCTTATGATCGTGACCAAATGTTTATGTTATGTTAAGTTTATGCAGTGCTTATGTTTATGTACTCTAGAAATAGTCTGTTCTATTATTTATGAGCCACCAAAGTGTGTAGGTGGCTATAATTCCTGAAAGGTTAATGCCACACTCTTATCACTCCTCTTGACTTAAAGCTGAGAGTGTCGACGTCTCTCGAGTGCTTCATGTCAGACTCAGTGCGGTGGTTTACGGGAACAAAGACAAAATAAAACCTTCCCCACTTACCTTTGTTCCAAAACTTATGGACTAGACTGTAGTTCCATCAAAACACTGCACTAACAAGCAGGTAAACACACAAGCCCAACTATATAAAGATTAAAACATACGCGAACACCATATAAAACAGAGCAACGGTCACAATGACGAAGCATTTTTTTCTTTTTTGAAAACTTTCAATGTATAATTATAAGTACAGTAAACTGATTTGAACTCTTTCATATTTAATCTCTGAGAGGAGCAGCTTCACCTGCACCAGACACCAAAAGCCACCAGGTGTCTCTAAGCATATAAACGTAATACACACCAACTCTCAGTGTTTGAGCCAATGAGAGAGTGTGAGATCTTCTAGGGTTTAGGTTCCAACTCCACCAGTCTGCACTTTAATATTAATATTTAACATCAATATTCATTTAAAATAAATAACTATACTCACTGCCATGTCCAGTAAAATATGAGGACAGTATAAGATACCCAGCAGCTGTGTTTGTATCGCCAATGGCTGCACACACACACACACACCAACCTACAGCTGTGGAGCGCTCCTCACTGCCTCCTTCGTCAAAATAATACAAAATGCAAAACAGAGTTACGTTCTGCACGTACAGCAAATTAGAGTCGCGCAGGGACCTAAACGCGCGGACGTCAGACGGCTGCACTGTTTACGTCTGGTTCTGACGAGAGCAGTGCCAAAACTAACGAGCACGCTTACTGTCTAACTCATAGTTGAACATAATCAGGCGGAATCAGGTAAGAACACTGAATAATGACGTTCATTCAGCTTGTGCTGTACATTACTGAACACACATGACTGAATAAACACGCTGAATGAAGGCATCGAAATAAACAAGTACGTCAATAAATAAACAGTCTGGAGGTGAGACATTAATAATACATTAGAAGGCTGGCAGTCACTTGGCGCTAAAAGAATTCGAATTAGCATTTCTGCGTCAGTACAGTTAAGGATTAATCATTGCACAGTGAAACATTTCCAGTTTTTGGTGAAATATTGTTGGGTTTTTATTTCTGTACTGGAACCAGCCTCATGTCCCTGGACAAACCAGCCATATTTCACTTCCATCTCATGCTTGTTGTATTTTCTATTTTCTAACACACTGTTGGAGAAGACGCGCTATCCGCACTCTTCTGCATACATCAGCTCGGTACAGACGCCCCTGATTGGCGATGGTCGTTGTGATTGACACCTGTGATGACCTGTGTGTGTTTACTGTTCTCATGACTGATGGCAGGAACAGACTGGTCCCTACATTTGGCCGATAAAGCCCATCATAAGCGTGTTTTATTTCTGACTACGAGATGCTCAGACAACAGCGCAGGAGAAGAGAAACTCGCTCTTTAATCGTATTGTAATGAAGAGGGTTTTAGTACAACACCACGGAAGCGGAGAGGAGGAGGAGCAGCATACCGTTTTCCCCTGCAGGGACTGCGGCGTGACGCTCTGAGCTGCTGGGACCCTGCAGTCGGGTGGGTACGCATACTGATAGAGAGCAGAGCACAGAGAAGAGCAAGAACCCAGTGAGGAAAAAGACAAAAGGCCATGAAGATCAAGCAGTGGAGATTAAGGTCAGAGTTCTGTAACTCGAGTTTAGATCGGCGCCTACCTTGGCGAGGTGCGACCTGTGGCGCCGGTTGAGGCTGGCGTCTCCGCGGAACACCGGTGAGGAAACTTCAGAACCGGCGCTGGGATCGTACGGCCGGTTGGGGGAGACGGACTGGTACAGGGCCAGGGAGCCATGCGAGGGGGATGAGGGGATCGACTCGGCGATGTGGCTCAGGGTCTTGGGGCTGGGCAGTGTGCTGTAACCCATGCGGCTGTAGGCCTGCCTCTGCTGCCACTCGTAGAGCTGCCACAACGTGTCATCTCGCATAGAGCGCCTCTTCTCCGCCGTCACGGGCTGCAGCGCGCAGTCGTACACCGAACCCGCCACGCTGCTGATGCTGTCCGGCCGCAGCATATTGCGCGGGAGCGTGCGGTAGCCCTCGGGGTAGCGTGGCACCACCTGCGTCCGATGGCTTGGCATGTTCCTGGGCAGAGTCTGATAGGAAGTGATGCTGAAACAGAGACGAAACGTCAGCATCGTGTCAAGTCTTCCTGGCTAGAAATCTCTTCGGGTCGTTCCCCGAGAGTGGGGGTTTTACCGTGTGAGGCAGAACTCTCTACTCGGTGCATTTGGTCAGTTATGGATGTGTGTGTTCTCTTTACACGCCCAGATGATACCTGCCGTTTTTTTTTTTTTTTTTTTTTTATTAATATTTCCGAAAATCAGAAACTGAAAGGACTGCGATCTGCCCCGTGTGCCCCGGATCACTAAAGCTGTAGCTCTGCCTTTTAGATCCCAATTAAGACTCGGATCATCATGTCCTGATTATCTTCAGCAGCGCCCTCGTTAAAACACTTTGTTAAGCAAATAATTAATGTAGTAAAAAAGAACACACAGTACTCACACAGCTCCTTCAAAGCCATGCTAATTCTAAGTTCGCATAATTAAGGCTAATAAACTCTCACTTGAAAAATATTGCTTGGCTGCGGTTTAATTTTAATAAGCTTTTGAAAAAAATCTGTAAAAAAAAAAATAAAATCACTGAGCCGAAACACGACCATCGATCGTAAAAAAATACGGGAGCAAAATTGGTCATGATCTCCTGGGAGCTGTACATCTCCTGTAAGCAGCTCATTCTCAGTGGGGTTGGGGAGGTGCTTCAGGGAAAGAGCTTATACATAAAGAACTTGACCTACTGCTAGACCGAGCACGCCATCAAACCCTGCGAGAAGCGCACTCAATGAACTTCATGAAAGTGTGGGCGGCAGGTCACGACCTCGGGGTGCCAGGTTGGATCCCAAGCTCAGCTGAGCGCCTGTCTAAACGTTCACATCGAGGGTCCTGAGTGGAGCGTGAGGATCTACACTGACCGGATCATGGCCGTCTAAGAGCTCGCGTGTAACGGATAACGAGTGTGTGATGCGCAGGAAATGATAAATGATGCAGCGGGTTCGATTGATAGATGCTGTAGGATATGATAGAAAATGTTAGAAAGCCACACCTCTTGGTGTCGTCGTCCTGGATGCGGGAGCGGTGTGTCCTAAAGTACTGCTCCAGCTGAACGGAATTGGACCTGCTCAAGCTCCTCTCCGGCTCTGCAGGCTGCCGCGGCTGCGCCGCTGTCCTCTGCGGAAGGGTGCTGGGCATTTCTCCTGGGCTCTGATCTCCGCCAGAGCCGTTCACCTGCGCAGCTTTATACTGAGCCGAGCCTCCTCTGCTCTGCAGCTGCCACGAGGAAGCCGCGGCGGGGACGACGGTGGCCGCCTGCAGGGGCTCCGGCTGGACGCTGTCGAGTTGGCCGAGCGGCTGCTCCGCCTTCCCGTCCATCTGCAAGCCGTACTTGTCCTCCTCCCTCTGAAGCCTGGACCTCTCCGCGTCCTTCTGCACCGCGGCCTTGTGCGCAGCTCGCCCTGCGTCTTTCTGGAGATACTTCTCGGCGTCTTTGTGCACACCGTGTATCTCGTTGWCCTTTGGAAGCACGTGCTTGTCGGCGTCTTTGTGCAGAGCGAATCGTTGCATTTCCTTCTGCAGCAGATTTATTTCCTCATCTCGCTGCGTGGCATGCCGTTTACTTTCCTTCTGCAGAGTCGAGCCGTACTTCTCTMCATCGTTCTGTACAGTAAACGAATCCAGGTCTTTCGTGAGCACGTACCTATACCCACTCTTCTGAAGAGGATACTTCTGTCCATCTTTCTCCAGCACATACTTGTCACCTTCTTTCTGAATCAGGTGCTTCTCGGAGTCTTTCTGAACAGCAGGTCTTTCTTTCTCTCGGTGAATCCTGGGCTGTTTCTCCAGCTGTTTCTGCTTTTTGTCCTCAGGGTGATGACTCTCACGGTTCCGCTCGTTATTTTGGATCTCAGGTTGAGTCAGAACCCAGTGATTTAACACGTTGTTCATCTCCAGTGGGCTGCGTGGGTCTACTTTTATGCTTTCCAGTCTGGTACACAAGGACACATTAGGACATCACACCATGAGACATTTATCCAAATCCATGCAGAAATGTACAAAGACAACAAAATCAAAGTTTAATATGAACCCTCAATCCACTGAACTAAAACCCTCAGAATCCCATCACGTCACGAGTATTATGATCCTGTTATAATCAAGGTTTCTTTTTTAATCAGAGTTAAGTCATTTTATTGAATAAATTGACATAAATTAAGAGACTGCTGTCATATTTTTACCTAATTAATTACAGAGATCATTTTTACATAACCCTTTTGAAAACCAACAGTGCCAATACCAAGTCTAGGCCTGACTTTAGAACGTACACGGCAGAGAGTGTAGTAACTGCAGCACACCAATAATATTTACACCGATCAGTCATAACATTAAAGTCCTGCCAGGTGAAGGGAGTAACACTGACTACCTGGTTACAGTCGAACCTGTAAGGACGTCTGAGATATTAGACAGCAGGTCAACACTCAGGTCTCACAAAAGGTCTCAATCAGGAAAAACGGCCGCATGGAAGGGACTGAGTGACTTTAACAGGAGCCGGACCATGATGTCTAGATGAGTCTAGACGAGGGTCAGAGTGTCTCCAAAACTGCAGGTCCTGTGGGACGTTCTCGGTTTGGAGGGGTGAGGACATACTAGGCAGGAGAACTGGTGAAGCAGAGACGAGACGGGTGATCGACGGCCAAGGCTTACTGATGCACGTGGGGAGTGAAGTATCCTCCACCAAATGATCCAACAATGGGCATCAGAACTGGACCATGGATCAGTGGAAGAAGGTGGCCTGCTCTGGTGAACCCTGGCAGAGGYAGTGTGATGCTCTGGGAAACCTCTGTTCCCGTAGTTCATGTGGATGTTACTCTGACACGTCCCACCTACCTAAACCCCCGAGTTACACCCCTTCATGACGACGGTGTCCTCTTTCAGCAGGATGATGCATCTGAATCTTCAGGAACGGTTTGAGGAACATGAGGAGCMTGAAAAATTCTTCCGATCTCAATCTGAGTGTCTGTGGGACGTTGGTGGAGAAACAAGTCTGATCCATGGAGGCTCCACCTCAAGGATCTGCTGCTGAATGTTTGTTGCCAGGAGTCCAGTCTTCACAAGGGGAACTGACGCGTAAGCAAACGAATTGTTTTCAAGGTCTAATTTGTTCGAACCCTTGCTGAAACACCTTGCTTTAACACCTTGCTAGGGTGTTAATGAATTCATTGGCAGTTCATAGCTGATAAATGCTTCATCTGCTGTACTGTTACCCTTGAAGGTGTTTTCACACTTCACTCACTGTTAGACTGTTTTGTCTTCAATCCAGTCAGAAAACTGATCGTAAGAGGAGGAAGCCTTTTTTTTGTGTCTTGTTGGTGTAACAATATCCATGTTCCAACTTTCTTTACACAAAGTTTTCTATGTCGACACTATTTTTATTTTCTTCTTGCCACTTCCATCCATGGCTTTTGTGCAACTCTTCCAAATGACATGGAATGTGTTGTGCTGCTGGACGGTAGTTTACAGGTCAAGCCACAGATTCTCAACTGGCTTTCAGGCTGGGATATGACTTGACTATTCCAAAATACACAGTGATAATTTCAGTATCCGTCCCTCATGCGGAAGCAGAATAGAAGTAGTAAACAGAAACTCAAAACCCATCACGTGTCCAGAGCGGCTCCATGTCCAGGTCAGACATGTTACTCTTGGACAGAACCATAAACTGTGACCCATTAGACATCGCTTTACCTTTTGCTTGGCTCAGAGTGGACCAGTGTAGCATCGGTCATCACTTTTATCCACAACTCCATTTCTTTGGCTGTGTCAGTGCAAAAGTAGTACGTCCTCATGTTTGGGTGTGTGGCCTGCTCAAGGGAAGACAGGACGAACAGAACAAMCTGCARGAGGAAGAGACAAACAGGAACACTGGTGTGAAAGCAGGCAATGTGAACGTCACTGTTGGAGAAACATCTACGTCTGGTAGATACCTCTAGAAACCACAACACCTGATAATGTAAAGCGGTTTCTCACACTACTACACAAACAAGACTCAGAAATAACTGCTGATGTGATAATACGGTTCCTGAAAACTCACCATGGTGTTGAATCTCTTTACAGAATTGTTTCAGTCAACCTCAAGAAACACAGACAGAGAGACACTGAGAGACTTTCATCAAATATCACAATAACACTCGGGTGACGCCCAGTCATGCAACATGCTCTTGTGTTATAGACACTATAGTGTCAATCAAAAGACTGCTGTACTGTATTACATATTAAAATGTCCACATTAACCTCCGTCGTGTTAACTGAAGGAAGGAAAATATGAGGGACAAACCCGGACCTTAAAGGCGTATTTCTTGCTTATGTGGTCGTCCACAGATAACATGGAGATGTGGAAGCTCGGTAAAAGGATGCTCCCTAGGATTCCTTCTTCCTTTTCATCTGCGAAGGAGAAAGGTCAGGAGAGCGGCTTTAAGACCAGTGAAACCATCATACAGACCTGCTGTCCTTCTGAAACCCACCAACCCACCCACCTACTCACTCAGCCCACCCACTCACTCACCAACCCACCCACACACCCACTCACTCACCAACCCACCCACCCACTCACTCACTCACCAACCCACCCACTCACCAACCCACCCACCAACCCACTCACTCACCAACCCACTCACTCACTCAC
>QMIH01003628.1:9220-25061 GCA_003987875.1 Clarias batrachus | reverse complement strand
CCACTGAAGGAAAACCAGCGACAGGGTCATGAGCAGACGAGGTGTCTGATGCAATGGGGAGCGCCGTCTGGGGTGTCTGGTCCAATCCAACAGAAGAGCCACTGTAGCACAAAGTGCTGAAAAGGTGAACACTGGGTCTGATAGAAAGGAATCAGAACACACACAGTGCACCACAGTTATCTCCATATGGAGCTGCGTAGCTGCGGACCGGTCGGGGTGCCCATGCTGACCCGCATCTTCCACACAAATCTCCTACACTGAGCACGTGAGCCTCAGAACTGGACCACGGAGCAACAGAAGAAGGTGGCCTGGTTTGATGAATCACACTTTCTTATACATTAAAATGTATGGCGAGCAGGTGGAGGCAGAGTGATGCTCTGGGAACCCTGACCAGGAACCCTGACTCCTCTATCAGTGTCCTCTTTCAGCASGATAATGCTGCGCTCTGACACACCGCACACACACGCGTCTCAGGAGCGGTTTGAGAAACACGACAAAGAGTTGAAAGATGTTGAAATTCCCAAGATCTCAATCCRATCAAAAATCTGTGCGATGTCTTTAACGAACAAGTTCGATCAACGTACGATCCATCCTCGCAAGTGACAGGAAATGTAAGTATACAGTATAAATACATATACATACAGTATGTACTGTATAGTACAACATAGTGTCGTCTTTAATAAGCAGATTTCGTTAGATGGAAATTTCTTAAAACTGCAATTCTGCAGAAAAAAAACAAAAGTGATAAAAGCTTTGGACCAAACAGAACCAGATATGACATCACTTCATTAGTTTTTGAACTGAAAGTGATTTTATGGGAAATCAATAAATATTTTGAAACATTTATCAATCTGTGAGTAAACTTGTGTATAAATGTTACGTTCGTACTRTAAAACTAACTCACTCATCGTTTACAGGCCCGGAACCTATCACAGGCTACTKAGGGCAGGAGGCAGGGTACACCCTGGACACACACATACAGTACACACACCTACATGCTCATTCACATACAACGGGCAGTTTCAATTGGCTTTCAATTTGGGAACACCAATTAGCCTAACCTGTGGGAGGAAACCGGAGGAAACAGATGAAACTCACCAAGCACGGGGAGAACATGCAACCTCCATGCACACGGACCCTGGAGGTGCAAGGAGACACTGCGCCTATAAATAAAACTGAATAACAATCATTAATGTAAATCTACTTATACATTCTTTTTTTATTTAGACTACTTGTATGAGGGATTTGTGATAAACAGATGCAGTCGAATATAACTATCAATTAACAATCATTGAGCAACTTATTAATAATGCAATGTAATGTGTAAAATGTCCAAAATCACTGAAACATTTAATATCAGTGTTAAAAAAGTACAATTTGTTTATTCTGTCCTGCCTTTCAAATGTGCTAGAAATGATCAACTTTGTGTTTTATTCTCTTTATGAAACAGTGAAGCAGGTGGCGATGCGGCTGTAGCGTCTCGTCTCGTCTCGTCTCGCCACACACGGTGATAGAGCTTCGTTTTTTTTTTTTTAAAGACAGAGTGCTGGCCGTTTGATCCCCAGACATCATTGCTCTGATCTTCACCGTCAGTCATTAAAGAGCGCTGAAAGACGAACACACACAACCTAAAGCTCATCAAACACATCCGGCAGACAGCAGGGCATCGGGGGAGAGGCATGGCTGTTGTACGAGGTCAAGGGTCAAGTGTGTTCTCTCACATGCCATCAGTCACACGACCGACCCAAAATAAAGAACKTAACACCCTCGGTGATAGACGTGGGGTTTCCATCTGTGAGTGTGCAAGTGTATATAAAAATAGCACATGAAAATAAAATATATTTATATGTATATATATGTGTGTGTGTGAATATATGGGGCGGCATGGAGGCACATTGTGGCCTTGCACCTCCAGGGACGAGGGTTCAATTTCTGCCTCGGGTCTGTGTGTGTGTGTGTGTTTGTGTGTGTGCAGTTCCTATGTTCTCCTTAGTGGGTTTCCTCAGGGTAATCTGGTTTCCTCCCATAGTCCAAAGACATGAAGATTACTTTAATTGGCGTTCCCAAATTGCACATAGTGTGTGTGTGTGTGTGTGTGTGTGGGTGAGTGTGTGAGTGTGTGCGCGCACAAGGCTCCAGGTCCCTATCCCTATGCCTTTTTTGTTTTTCTTTTTTTACTTTACTRAAAAAAAAAMCAGACCAGAAAAAAAAMCCCTAAAGTTTTGGTACCTCCTGAGACAGAAATCCTCAAGCTCACAAGGTGCCCTCGGCATGCGCGAGTGCAGATATGGCTAATCGCTCGACTCCGCTGTAAATACAGTTTACTTAAGAATCGTTTACGACTTCTCTCTGACTTCATTACATATTAAACATTGTCAAGGTTATGAGCACGCCGCGTTTGTTCTGCATTTCCTCAGATTGTGCCGCAAATTGTTCAGATATATTTTCTTGACTCGGCTCAGCGAAGGAGCAACAATGGCTCTGCATAAGGAAATTTCCTCTCTTTATTTGAACAGAATGGACCGAGTCAGAGAACGAGATTAGATTTGGGACGTCACTTTTTCTTTTTTCTTTTTTAGTAAACAGCGCGACAGGGAGAACGTGGGGATTTACTGAAGTGCAGATAGACCGGGTCTGATAACACGACTAATTACAGACTTACACACCCTATCTTCCGCTCTAATCTTGTTAAACCGTTTAAAGTGTTAGCGATACGAGCGCTCATTTGCTCTGTTAGCGTTTAGCCGAAAAGTTCCCACACACACGTTCCCACGTTTTGGTTTTTTATCAGAGCTGATAATTTAATGGCTGTGATCCAAAACTTCTTCGTTAAATTACTGAAAGGATATAGAAGGGTTTAGAAATCACTGGAATATTTAAAAAACACCATATTGATGAGAGTTGTTGTTGATACGACAGCTAGCAGCTTGCTACCAGATTGCTAACGGCTTGTTTGTGTGAACTAGCACTCAGAAAACAACATACATCATGACAGCTTTGTTCTTGTTAGGTTTTAATGTTTGACTCTTGATAGGAAACAAATTATGTTGTTTAGTATGAGAGRCATTTTCAAAACCATGTATAGACACGAATTCTCATGTTTAGGATAGCATGCTAGCTTTTAATAGCAGGCAGTTTAGTTAGCTAGCTAACTAGCTCATTTACAGCAGTCATAGCGGATGCTTGTTTATTTCTTAAACCTGGAGGATATTAAAAGATAAATATAAATACATTAAATTTAATAAAATACCTCAGAAAATGTTTATATGTTGGGAAGTTTCAGAAAACAAAAGAAACACTTGTGAGTGCTAGCATTTATGATAGCGCTACAGCTGACTAGATTTGAACAGGAAAAAAATAATCCATTGTTATTATTTCTGTTATCTATCTAATGTTATCTAATCTGTAAAGATTTTGTCTGTACATTGGTCAGAAATCACTTTTTTAATAATATCTGTCTGGACAGAATTTATTGAATCTTTTGCAATACTTAGATCCCTGAAGTTTAACCTGCACCATAAGTGACATTACAATGTTGAGTAAAAGTGATGTTATAAACAGTTATGTGGTGGATTTAATAATCTACTTTAAAATAATCTACTGAAATAATAATAATAATATCATTGATTACATTAAAGATGATCCTTTCACCTTTTAACTATTTCTACAAGTTCTTTTCTCATTAACAACTAGTACTTAAGCTATTATACAATAAATGTTGGCTTTTCTCAGAACAGTTGGTTTCTTGCTTTCTTAGATTACCGGTGTAGTTTTTCTTTTTATTTGTTTACTATTTGAAAATGTCACCCCCATCGCCATTTCCACCATTTCGCTCACGGTCGACCTGTTTGCCTTCGCGAATACCATCTGTTTGGACAAGCAAAGATCACAAGAAACATTGCTCTGTGTGTGTGTGCGTGTGTGTGTGTGTGTGTGTGTGTGTGTGTCAAGGTTCCTGAGTCTAATCTGATGCCTTCCCTCTTTTTTTTTTACCCCTCTTTTATCCCTTGTTTTTAATCCCTTGCTTTTCATCCCAATTCTTTGTCTAAAAGCTCAAAATGCTATAAATA
This sequence comes from Clarias batrachus, assembly GCA_003987875.1. Classification (NCBI taxonomy): domain Eukaryota; kingdom Metazoa; phylum Chordata; class Actinopteri; order Siluriformes; family Clariidae; genus Clarias; species Clarias batrachus. The sequence continues at coordinate 20,991 of QMIH01003628.1, read as the reverse complement.
GTCTAGCTGTCTAGACTTAAAATTTAGACTCTGTTTCTTTGTTTCTGCTCCACTTTTGTTCTCCTCTTTCATCCCTCCATCCTTCTGTTGAAACTCTTTGCCTGATTTCTTAAATCAATCCATCATTCCGTAGAAATGGTTTTATAGACAGTAGACCTGGAGTGTGTGTATTTTATACACTCCTGGGATTTTTTTTAAGGATTCATGTTTCTTAAAACATGAAATTCTTTGCAAAAGAAAAACACTACATAGATCCTTCAATACTTTGTGCAATGAAACAAATAAAGTACACCTAAAAGTTATTAAAGAATTTTGCACTCCATTTTCTTTCTCCTTTTATCCTTCCATTATTCATGAATTTATTTCATTTTTTTAAACTAAAACAGAGCTTTGTATGCAGTATGCTCCTACTCTATGGATACTGTACTTGAAATGTTTCAGCACTTGTAGACCCTTTTAGGAAGACCCTGTGTTTACCAAAAACCCACAAAGAACCTTGGAGAAAGTGTATCATCACAAGCTGTGTTCTTTGCTTTGACATGTTTTTGAAAAGGTTCTGAAGTGTAAGTTAGTGTATTTATTAAGTAAAATACACGGGTAAGTGAATAGAACAGACTTCAAATTTGTTGTTGTCATTTTTTCCTCCTAATACCTAGAATCAGGAGTTTCACTCAACTGTCTTGGCACTTGTTTTTTTTTTTAACTAACAGTTTCTTCAAAGGGTTCAAGGTGGACACGTTCTCAACACGAAGCACTCTGAGGTAGGATCCCATGTCAACTCTTTACATGCTCCTCCAGCAGGATGACTGAAGAACACTTACTGTAAGAGCGTCCAGACAATGAACATATGATGTAAATGATAAGATAAATGTTGCACAATAGATTCTTTTGAAGCTGATAAATCAGACTCTGTGAGTCCAGATCTGCAGCAGTGCATCACCGGAGAGGATGAGCATCAGCAGAGGGCGCAAACACACACCCGTCAGCCCAAATGCCTTCACGCACTCAACCCATGGGGTTTGTTTTGAACTACATGGATATTTTATTATAGTCTTTAAAATGATGACACAGCCTTGGGATTATTCTGGAGTATTCTGCAGTACAGTACCGGCCATAATATGATTTGGATATTAGAAGGATTTCTTTCCGTCTTAGCAAGGGAGTGAGAGGCGTCTTCAGGACGTCCTCTGCTGTGAACATGTTCTTACATTTCTCAAGGAAGCTCTCGTTCTAAACGGAAATGTGCTTCAGATTCAAATGATATGTGTTTGCTTTATATTTTATAATTCCTGCAAAAGTCTGTGAGATTGTAATGGATGGTGGTAGTAAAAGAAGATTTTTCTGACTTTTCAGATATGTGATGCTCAAGCCAGGGTATGCAATCTGTGCTCCAGGGCTGGGTGAAATTCTGGATAAAGAAGAAAGAAACTGCCAGATCACTCTCTCTCTCGCTCTTGATTGTGCATGCCAAAAATGTCATCAGTGTATCTAAGAAACCAAAAAAAAATCAACAGTCTTTGTTCTTGGTGAATCCAGCAATGAGGTTAGGACAGGACGGTTTCAGCTTGTCTAACTGCTTTTAAATATGTTAGAAATGATCGTTAGACATCACGTCAGTTAATGTACAGTATATGCTATGCCTTCTTGTCGTTGTTGTTGTTGTTCGTCTTCTAACCCATATTAACACCTCATACCTGACAGTAACACTTGTCTGCTTGGCTTAAGAAAATATATTTAAAAAAAAGTTTTAAAATAAAATACAGGTTATACTAACTATAGATGTTCATTAAAAAAATATTTGTCTTCTCTTCTTCTTCTTTTTATTATTATTATTACAAATACAGATATATACACACATATATACTGTATATGATATATTTATTTTATATTATTATCTATATAAATAAAAGAATGTACAGAAATGTCTGAACATTTGCTCTTGTAATGATATCTTTTGTCTGTATGTCTGGCTAAACTTCAAGCAGAAATCTAAATACTGCAAAAAATTCATTAAATTTTGTCCAGCCAGTTTTGTATGATGCTGTGAAATCTCCTGCAGCACTTAGATCTCTGTTTGAAGTTTAATCTGCACCATCAGTGAAATCTAAATGTTGAGTAAAAGTGATGTTATGAACAGTTATGTGTGGGATTTAATAATCTACTAATGCGCTACTGTCTCAATGTAAACAAACACCTGCACCAATAGATATTAATTAGAAAAGATAAASTGAATATTTTKACTGKGATTAGTTCATATTTTCACTTTGGCTGAAATAACAGCGCTGAAGTGGTATAAGTGAATTTTAGTTTTTAGGCAAAACTTATACTTTTACTGGCAGTTGGACTTTTACCAGTTTTACTGTTATTCCATATTATTCACTAATTTACATTAAGTACAATGACTTGTTTCTTTCATTGTTTATTGATGTTTTTTACTAGTTAAAATTAACCAGGTTAAATCGAGTAAAGCTTTTATTTATATTAATATTAATACCTGTTATTTAATTTAAGTTAGTCATAAAAGTATTCAAATAATCCCAAATAGTCACGCCCACCTCCTCGGCGATTGGCTGCCCGGCGCCCCTGTTAAGGAGACGCGGGTTATGATTGGCTCGTTCATGTGTCACTCAATGTGCACGCACTCTGTATGCGCGCGTGTGAGTGAGCGCGCGAGGCAGGGAGGGCGTAGGTGAGCGTGAGTGGGAGCGCGCGCGCGCACGAGCGAGCGAGCGAGCGATCCGGTCAGTGTACTCGTAACTTTTCCACACTCGCGCGCTACTTCTTCTCTCCTCTCCTCTCCTCTCCTCACTACTCTCTCGCGTGCCGCGCGGCGTGACGGACGTGCTCAGCTCTCGGGAGCGCGCTTATGATGGAGCACCGCGTCCCGCTGTCCGCGTGCTCACCGTGAAGCCTCACCGGAGTCATGTGGAGCGGCACGCGCGCTTCCCTGCACTCGGTTTGCCTCATTCTGACGTTCTGGTTTGAGGTGAGAAAGAGAGAGAGAGAGAGAGAGAGACCGTTCGGACCGTTGTGACCGTTATTTCTGATCGCGTGCGGTGCGTTTGAAAATTTAAATTCGAAATAAGGGATTCTAACGGAATTTTGGTGCTCGTTCTGATGTAAAGCTTAATTACTCATTAAGACTCGTAAATGATCTCACCTTAATGAGGAAATGTAAATGATACCTTTATCTTACGCTTTAACCTGTACTTGTTGATGGAAATAGAGATATTTATATATTTACATAATAATAATAATAATTATTATTATTCTAAACCAGTCAGTCTTGTTTTTATTGGGACGCACTGATTTGATTTCACCGGACTGTACCGGCATCTGACATTACAGTAAACAATATCAAACAGTGATGTTCAGTTCACACAGCAGATTGAATGTGTACATTTTTTTATCTCTTGACAAGTCTTTTATTTCTATACTTTTTGAGCAGGAAAGTCTCTCTGCAGTCTGAACACTAAAACTATAAAAATCACCAGAAATCAGATTTTCTCTCCCCGAATCAGATCTGATCCAATCTGCTGTGTGGATAGGGTGTTTCTTTAAGAAATCTAATTTAAATCTGATCTCTGGATGCCTGACTTGTTAAATCTGATCTCACGCACTGCTCCGTCCCTGGGYGTCCCCCTGATCACTGCGTCTCCCTTTAGGTGTGCTTGGCGTCCGGGTACGTGGAGCTGCGTGTGATCGGCATGGAGAACAGGAACGGGGAGCTGGCGAACGGCGGGTGCTGCGGCGGAGAGAAGGGCGCGGGGCGGGGCCAGGAGTGCGGCGCTGTGGAGTGCAACACGTATTTCAAGGTGTGTCTGAAGGAGTACCAGGTGGAGGTCATGACCTCTGGCCCGTGCTCATACGGAACCGCTAGCTCACCCGTCCTCGGAGGAAACTCGATTCGGCTCGATGGATTCAGTAATAACCGGAACAAAGGCACCAGCGTGGGGACTTTAATCATTCCGTTCCAGTTCGCCTGGCCGGTGAGTCTGTCTGTCCGTCATCCATCCGCCTATACAACCTTATCTGTTTATTTATCTGTCTTTCTTTTCTTTTTTTTAATGCATGAATGTAAGTATGAGTTCTGTCACTATGCCCCTGAAAACACTGGAAAATCGCCAGATGTTGAAATATCCTCAGTGACGTCATCCTGTGTGAATTCTGACTCCGACAGTTCCTCAAACTCAGCTACATCACTAACGAGTCTGAACTAGACAGGAGCGTGGGAATGCTGGAATAATCCCGCTCGCTCACACACAGCGGCACAGCAGACTAGTTTTGGTTTCAGCCTGACTGCGATTTTCTGTCGGTTCTCTTTCTGAAGTCTAAAACAAGCCTGAATAATACAGCATTTGTGTGTGTGTTTGTGTCCACTATCTGATCTACATATCTGTCGAATGACACGTGTCATGTAACGTGAACGCATCAGCGCTCCAGATGTGGTGGTGAAGTCCTGGAGGACGCTGAATTGAATGCTAGGATCCTTTTTTAAATTGATTTTCTGATTTTGAATCGTCTGTTTGCACGACGCGAAACGTCGGTGCAAACAGTGGTGATGTGGTGTTTAATCTAATTTAATCTTATTTTAATTTAACTTACTAGCGATAAAATCGCCGGTCGCTGTGAGGCGGAGCTAGCGAGTATGTAAATGTATATGAATGTATATGAAACTGTTATACAGTCACTCATTGCCATTAATGGACATTTTTAATAGTTTAAAGAATATTGTTTTTTTGCACAGTGAATTGTGCGATTGGAAAAAGTCACGTTAGCAAGAAAATAGCAAATGTAGTCGTGTGCAAGGATCGATAAAAAAAGTGATGTAGTTGAGCTTCTTGTGATCGATGTAGTAGTTTATTTACAAAAGAAGCGTATTTCGATTTATTTTTAGATCACAATCCTGCCTCTAGGACACACACACACACACACAGAGGATTAGAAAACCCCGATACATATCTGGATAGAAGCAGAGCAGATCAGCGCATGTAAACGCCGAGCCTCTCTCGCACACGCTCTGTTTCACCTTGTTATTGTTGTTGTTGTTCTGACACCAGAATCAACAGTTTTCAATTCGCTTCACTTCACTCAGCGCCAGCTCAAGTGTCTCCCCTGTATTTCTCTGATACAGAACGGTTGCGCAGAACGCGGCGAAGACATCGAGACAGGGCTGGATCGTCTGTCTCATCTACAGATGTGTTATTCTGATGTGCAGAAGAATTAAAGAAGCTACAGATGGATTCCACGTTTTTAGGAAAGAAACGGATCTGCAAAAAATAAATAAATAAAAAATAATGGGGTTAACATGCAGTTACAATTTCCTCCAGCGGGTGGCGCACAAGCTTGTTACTGACAGAAAGCCTACAGAGAGAAAACATCGGAATGTTAAACAGAAACGCTTCGATTCAGCTTCAGGACATTCGGTGCAAAAATAATTTTATATTGTAACGTCACCKTAGGTAGTTACAACGTTACATACAGACGATTTAGGTCACGTGACTTACAGTTTGAATATTCCAAGTCGCCGATGCTTGCTTTGAAAGTTAGGTGTATTCAGGATCAGGTTATACACACGTGGCCTTTATTCCATCTGGACACCAGCTCTTGTGTGTAAAGTCGTGTGTAAAGTCGTGTGTAAGGTCGTGTGTAGGGTCGTGTGGCGCCTGGAGACCGGGGTGTRCACCCATCACGGGGTGCGAACCTGACATTCGAACCCCTAACGCCTAAATCTTTCTGATTGAGATGATTCAGATCACGTGTGTGTAGTTCACACCACTGATGCTGCACATTGTTTTTCCCCCACAGACATCACTTTGATGTAGAAGTGTTTGTCTTTAAAAGTAAAGGAAAATAATAAGGGATAGAAAATACAGCCTGAAGAATGAAATGGTGTTAGTTTTCATTTGAAGTGGAAAGCGATGAATGAAAACGAACGCAAGCGACGATTCAAAACTCAAGGAAGACATAAAAGATGCATAGAAGCTCTTTATGAATATAAATGTCATTTAGCAAAGATGATACTGACGTGTAAATTTGCACTTTTCATTTAGTGAAAACGTGTGAAGGCAGAAGTATTGATGAAGGTGAACTTGTGCATCCTCCTGTTTGTTTGCGCCACTCAGCTGTGTTTCCTCCTCAGATGTTAAACGAATCATGTGACTGAGTCAGTTTTCATATTAAAGACTTTAATTTCGAGTTTCCAGTTCTGATCGTTCAGTTCGGTTTGATTCGCCGTGTTGTACAGATTGTTTTACGTGATTAAAGTGATTATAGATGTGTGGGTACTGTTTAAGGTGAAGATCAGAGCTGAACACGTCTTTTATTCATGAGGAGTTTGTGTACGGAGTGAGGAGGTGAGGAAGACGACAGGAAACATGAAGAAGGAATAATCACACACCATCCATCTGGACTTCAGTTCATCACAACATGAACTGAAGAAGGATGTAAAGCAGAAGCTAAACAGTGATAATGTGGAATCTCGGTCAGGCTCTGGAGATAAGAAAAGGTGTGTGTGTGTGTGTGTGTGTGTGTGTGTGTGTGAGAGAGAGAGAGCACGAGAGACGAGACCCAACATGTTCACACTGATGTATGGGAAAAAGGAGACCGAAAGAGAGAGAGTGAAAGAGTGTGTGTGTGTGTGTGTGTGTGTGTGTGAGAGAGAGAGTGAGCGTGTGTGGGAGTGACCCGTGTGATCAATTTCGACATGCAACGTTGCCGAATATCCAGAACAGATCGAAAAAGATTAGAGAAATTCTTTGGCATGTTGTGTTTCACAGCTTAACTCAAAAAGACAACAAAACAAACAATCCCTGAGAAATCACACAGCAGAGATTTTATTTTATTTACACGGGTTTTATCATCACCTAAATCTTTCCTCGGTATTTATACACCGTCGTATAAATGAGTAGACGACTCGCTGATGAAGGGACTGAAAGACGTACAGCACACACATTATTGAAGGGTGCCAATACTTTTAAAAAAGTACAGATTTGTGAGTTTGTGATCAGTGTAGAATTTATGAGATATTATGAAAATAGATAGACATTATACATCATAGATCTCACACACACACACACACACACACACACACACTCTCTCTCTTTGCGTGTCCAATCCAGTCCAGTCCAATACAATTCAGTTCAGTCCACCCAAATCCAGTCTAATCCAACAGAATCTATTCCAATCTAGTTTACAATTCAGTCCAGTCTAATCTGACCCGGTCTAATCCAAACCAATTCAATCTCGTCTAATCCAGTCGAGTCAGTCCAGTCTAATCTTATCTAGTCTAATCCAACCCAATCCAACCCACTCTGTTCTAATCCAATCCAACCCAACTGAATCCATTTCACTCCAGTCTAATCCAATGCAGTCAAATCCAGTCCAATTCACTTTAATCCAATCAGGATATAAAGACGTCCATACATGCGCACACATACATACACACTACACAAACTACTTGTACCTCTGTGACCAATAGGCATAACTGTGTAACTCCTGAGTGCTTAGTGAGTTTAATGAGTGAATGTGTGTGAATTCACAGAAGTGTGTGTGTGTGTGTGAATGTGTCAGAGTGTAAATGAACATGAGACACTTGAGATGCTGTGGGGATTAAATCTGATTCATCTGGTGTAAAAAAAAAAAAAAAAGATCCAACATTATATAACTTTAGTATGATATTTTCACAACAGTTAATTTGATCATAATTAACGCAGGAATGAAGGAACAATGGAGTGCGAATAAAAATACAGCAGCGTTTTCTTTCTTTCTGTCAGTGTGATAAACTGAATCGCACCAGTGCAGATATTGTTGATCAGAGACRGGGACAACAGGGAGCGCCCGATACGATACGTTGTGCCAAAGCGACGGGTGAATCAGAGCAAGACTTTTGATTCAATTTGAAGCAGTTTATTTTCCTACAGGTTTTAAAAATTTAATAAAAGTGTCTAATACACATTGAAGTGCAGCATAACCTAACTTCATAAACATCGTGTCAAGTTCAACGTGCTGATTTGTTTTTTTCCCGCCAATCATCTGCTCCACCCTCCAGCCCAGGAGGTGGCGGTGTTGCACCAAGCCGCCCATAAACTCAAAAGAAGAAAGCAGAAGACAATCAGTTTTTATTTTATCGCAGACACTGTGGTGTATTTTTAAGGACTTTAGTGATTTTAGGGAATTTAACATTTGAAAGTTTAACGAAAGGCTTCAAAAAAGTGTAAATCGACTCTGAACCGAAAACCGACTCATTAATTCAGTTAATCATAATCAGCAGAAGATGAGTTAATTGCGTAATCCATTCAATCGCTTTCTTTTAAAGCATGATGATTATATTTTACGCTCCTGTTTAAGCGGACAAATCTTTTAGTTTTCATCTCAGAAATTAAATTCTAAAAATCTTGTTTCTTTTCTGTCCGAACTCGGTTTACTGATCTCAGTTAATCAAAACTGAACTGTAAATCTCTCAGCATGATTTATCATCATCAGACCTGAAGTGTGTTTCATCATCAGGTTAAAGCGATTTAATGATTTAATCCTCTACTGACTAATGAGGTTTTTAATTGTGTTTGAGTTGCTTCTTTAAAAAAGAAGAAGAAGAAAATCTTTGCTTTCAAATCAGACGAAAAGCAGAGAATGTTTGTGTTGACTGCAGGGCCAAAGTGTTAATGAAAAACAGTATTATACTGTAATACTTTTAGTTTACATACACACACACACACACACACACACACACACACACACACACAACTACAACTGAAAAGGGAGAAACTTTCTTAAAATGGTCTCAGTTGTTTACACACACTAACWCCTTCAAGTCAAAATGTCTTACACACTGAGAACACCTTTACAAGCACGAGTAAAATATCACAAAGTGTGAGACGACGATGGAATGCTGTTGTTGATAAATAATTTGTTTGAAAAGTATTTATGCAGCGTAACGCTGGGCATCGTTGGACTTTGTGGAAGTTTGGTTTTCTTGTCTTTGTCTCTTTGCTTTGTGAGAGGAGGGTGAAGGCTCCTCTGATCAAGTGAAAAAAATGGAAGTATCATCTCCTGCAGCCCAGATGTTTTTGACGGAGATGGCTTACGAGTTTACGTTGCCCATGAACCTTTCTTAGAAAGCACAAATGTCCTGACCAGCACAAATCGCGCGACGCTTTCCAGTCGAGAGCTAAAGAAGGATTCCTTGTAGCTGATGTTGATGTCACCTGTGAACGTGACCTCAACCTCTCAGGAGCTGTCTAGCAATAGTTTTCTCAGCGCTTTTCCATGTTGTCTTATCTTGTCACGTTCCTCTTGGTCAGTCTGGTGTCACATTCGATGTTCAGAACGGATCGCAGTTGGCTTTGGTTAAAACGTTCAAGTTTCACCAGAAGTGATCGATGTGAGGTTTTGCAGAAGGACAAGCGAGAGGAGATCTACAGCTGAGCTGCCGAGGAGATCTTCTGTTATCAGCATGCATCCAAGTTTGGTCCGTTTTCTCCAGGACCCTCCCCATTTGGGGAGCGCAGCCGTAATCCTGAACAGACCTGCTCGTCTTAGACGTTCCTGTTGAGCTACTGTAACCTGGCGCCGTTGTTCATGTCTGGAACGACCCACAGATGTCTGACACAGTCACGTGGAGTTCAGTCTGAAAATCTTTCACCAAAACCCGTTTTGCTGTTTTGTTGGTCAGATGAAACAAACTTCAGGGAGAGAACGAGAGTAGATAAAAGGGACAGCAGAGTAAGAACACCGCACTGCCTTGGGGAGGCTTTGTTTAAGGTGACACACACACACGCACACACACGCACACACACACACACACACACACACAAGCACACACACTATGAGTACATATTGAATCCATAGACGTACCTGCAACATACCTTACTTAATGAGGTCACAGGTGCTCACAGTTGGTGTTGCCGTGATTGACAGTTGAGGGTAAGCGAGAGAGAGAGTGAGAGTGTGTACCCGTCTCTACTAGAGATCATGCATTGGCACCTGATGTGAAAACCGTAAAAAAAAAAAAACAAGGTCATGTGATTATTAGTTCCTTTTTTTATGATCCATATTCAGRCATCAGCGAGACGTTACTTTGATTGAGGGAGTGAACCTGTTTGTGCGAGTTCATGAAATAATGGCGGGTTTGTATGTTTCAGAAAATCCCCCCCTGTTTAACTTTAGTTTAGCTGGAGGTGTTTCCTAATGCGATAAAACATCAAACACGTCAATGATGTTTTATCGCAGTAAATCAGCGTCTGTGACAGGTGTTTATCTGCAACGACATAATACAGAGGAACCAATCCAATCAGTTTCACTCAGTCTAATCCAGTCTAATTTAGCCGAAACCAACACATTCCAGTCTAACCCAGTTCAACCCAGTCAAATCTAGTCTACTCCAATCCATTCCACTCCAGTCTATTCTAATCCAACCCAGTCTAGACCAGTTAAATCCAATCCAATCTGGTCTAATCCACCTGAATTTATTCTACTCCGGTCTATTCCAATCCAGATTACAATTCAATCTAATCTAATCCAATCCAGTCAAATTTAATCCAATTTAATCCCATCTAATCCAGTGTAGTCTAATTCAATCAAGTCAACTCAATCTATTCCAATCCAGTTTAATCCACCTGAAACCATTCGCCATTAGTTTCTTCTAATCCAATTGGAATTAAATTTTACGTAATCTGATCAAGTTTAACCCAATTGACTCCGTTCTAATCCGAACCTGTCCAGTCTAACTCGGTCTAGTCTGAACAGGGCTGAGCCTGTTTTTTTTTTTGGACCGCTGAAGATGTTGATTAGTTTTCTATAATCGCGGCTCTGACAATAGAGCGGCTGTAGATCACTGAGATTATATTAATGCGCTTGTTCTCATATCTCATGGTTACCATAGTAACAATATAAAACATGCACGATGTCGTGTCCTGTAGAGAGACATGTACGGAAGGAGTCTCCAGCGGCAGGAATCAGTCGAGCCGTTCGAGACCCCCCTTCCCTCTCCTCTCCGACTTCCTGTTTCTAAAGAAAACGTGTCACACGGCGGCGCGGCGCTCGACCCATCGCATCACTTCCTGCTTTCAGAGCCGATCCTGAACGTCCAGGATCCAACATGGCGGCTTTGGATACACCGCAGTGCTCGGCTCCACCGAGGAGAACTGAAGCTCGCTGTTATGATCTTGAGATCCTGACCTCTGTCTCTCCTTCTCACACACACACACACACACACACACACACACACACACACACACACACACACACAGTTTCTCAGTGATCATCTGGTTTATTACTGAGCTAATCAGTCACCATAGCGTGGGAAGCAGCTTATTCTCATATTCACACTGCTATGATTCACACACACAAACACACACACACTGAACTGTTTGCGTTTGGGTCTGCATGTGCCTGCATGTGTTTGTGTGTGTGTGTGTGTGTGTGTGTGTGTGTGTGTTTACTTGCTCGATATGGCTCAGTGAGAACCTTAATGTGGTCACAGGACAACCTGTGTGCGTGTGTGTGTGTGCGTTTGAGAACTGCGTGTATTGACATCCCCCCTCTCTCTCTCTCTTAACCCCCCCTAGCGAGCATACACACTGATCCTGGAGGCATGGGACAACAGCACCGCCACTTCTGATGGTAAGTCTTCACACACACACACACACACACACACACACACACACACACACACCCTGGTGGTGTTTTATTCTTTTTACACTGCAGAACCATTTACTGAAGATAATTATCTCAAAGTCAACAGCTATAACATCTTTATTCCCCTCTAGTAA
>QMIH01003622.1:12664-34776 GCA_003987875.1 Clarias batrachus | reverse complement strand
TACGGTGCAGCTGCTGGATCTGATCAGCGAGGGAGGTCAGCGTTTGCGTGACGGTGTGAAGCGTGGTCATGATTTGCTGAATATCCTGCTGATGAGATCCTAGAAGGGYGCCTTGGCTCTGCAGCGCTGCCCCCAGGCGAGCTATCTCCGCTGGATCCATTTCTGGCCAGATTATACTGTTACAAGACGTGAAGCAAAAGACGTGGTCCGTAAAACAAAGCGTGAGTCGAGATCCGAGTAGCAGGGCAGGTGAAATCGCTGGAAAATTGGGCATTAAGGCACACAATAATCTGGCAACGGGAGGTTGTTTGTGAGCAGGTTAAATAGAGCAGAGCCATGATTGAAATGAGCAACAGGTGTGCTCAAGCCGGCCAATGAGGCGGCAAAACAGAAACAGCGAACTGGAGTATGGAATGGAGTCTTGGGAGATCATGTCTTAGTTTGACAGGTGGGCGTGACCTGGTGTGCCGTAACACGCTGTGCATGCGCATCAACCAATATTTTATCAAAAAAATGTTTGAATGTCATACATACCTGTATGATGCTCCTGATTTGGCTCTGAGGATTAATTGATTAACAGGTGCTATGTTTGTGTGATTCATTACTATACTGCATTGGTCTGCCAAATTGGATGGTTCTTGCTCTCTCTATGTTGTTTTCTAGATCCGAGGAATCCTTTTTAACTCTCCAACTCATGTTGAAAGGTTAAAGATAGCTGTTTATGTTTTAGGCTGAACCCTGAAAGTTGTTGAAGTGGTTGAGTGTGAAGAGTAACTCAGTTTTATCTTACATAGAGATGATCTGAAATTTTTAGACAATGGTAGGATATTCTATCCTGACAGGCAGTGGTGGCTCAAAAGGTTAAGGCTCTGGGTTACAGCCAAGAGAGCAACGTCTGCCAAATTTTCCCAAAATTTTATTGACAAAAACCTTTTGTCAGTGCTCTGATGTCAGGGAAGTAGCACTGCATACATTGGGCCAATGTTGGCATCAGTGGTTGGCCCAATGTAATTTTTTCAGTTATTTACAGTTTGAATAGCCGTGGTTTACTTTGTTCCATCTAGAGCTGGGGTGTCAAACTCCGTTCCTGAAGGGCCGCAGACCCGCAGGGTTTTCTTACTACCTTGCTCCAACATATTTGCCATGTAGTTTTCAAATAAGCCTTAATGATTTGATTAGGTGGATCAGGTGTTTTTAATTATGGTTGAAGCTAAACTCTTCAGGTCCTCGAGGGTTGGAACAAAACCCTGCGGGTCTGTGGCCCTTCAGGAACGGAGTTTGACACTCCTAATCTAAAGATAAATATGTGCGCTATAATACTGGAACTCTTGTTAAACTGAGTTGAGCCAAATATGGAAAATGTTTGTTTTTCTCATCGCTTTTCTCATCGCATGTTTGTTTTTCTCATCGCTTCTATTTTAAAGTACAGTGCTCAAATTATTGATGTACTTACACAGACTAGAGTCACAGTTCTCCAAAGATGCTGTAATGTTGATGATGAAGACGATGATGATGATGATGATGATGATAAAGAACAGCTTAGGTATAAATGATGATGGTGAATGGATCGAGGGGAATGATGATGAGGAAGATGCAGCGCTACCTGATATAAAGACAGTCTGAGGCAATGGGTACTTTGTTTGTATGCATTTATTTTCATCCACCTTGCTGAGAGAAAAAGTGTGGAAAATACTAGGTATTTATTTTGTCGTTTACCATCATATATTTACATGTTACATATTACATATATTTTTTTAGTTTTAATAATTTTATCACAAATAAAATTAATAAATACATTTCTGGAGCTATAAATGTTTTCTTATTATTGGCGATGATGAAAAGAGTCTAATTTAATTTCCAATTTCAATTTTGCCATTATCTACTTCACCAATCTTGGGCCAATCTTGTGATTATCTAATGAACCAGTGTTGTACCAATGTTGGGCCAACCTATATTTAGCCCCACTATAGGGCCAATGGACAAATTGACAATGGGCCAACCACTGATTGGCCTAACATATGTACGTTGGCCCTTCAGCAGTATGCTATCTGGGTGATCATATGATGAAAGAAAGAAAAAATTTAACTGTACTGTAATCTACATGTGACAAATAAATTTGTCTTATTTCTTCTCTTTTTTTATTAGAGTTTATTGTTACTGTAATTGGGCAAGGATGAGACATTTGTAATTACTCCTCTTTAAGGTAGGATAAAGTCAATTTTGTTTATATAGTACAGGCAAAATTGTATATATAGTACATTACATGCACATATAAAGCACTTAAATAATTGCTTTCATGTTCATGTCTAGAAAAAGGAGATACCCTAAGTATTTCCTAAGTCTCATCACTATTTGTCCTATATAGAAAAAAAGGGGGGTTGGTGAGGCCCCAAGAAAGACAATTAGTGAGAGAAAGTGCTTTCTCCTAAACTAAAATATATTCTGAAATATAAATGCCAGCTACAGCTTTGAACTGGCTTATCTCATTGTTTCTTTGCCAGCAGCTCATTAAACTTTTATGACAGTTTATCACTTTGTTAGCACTCTACATTTTGTCTGCACATGAGTGTACTCTTTGCAAACTGATTTATCGGCACAGAGCACTTTTAGTGTTGTGTTGTCATGATTGTCACCTAAGGCGTTGCTAATACAGAGCCAAGGTAGTCTAAAATGTGATTTAGTTCTATTGCACTTTAAAATTTCAGAAGACAATGAATCATTGGTGTTAAGAAGGGATTTAAGTGGGGTGTTGAAAGCAGGGTCCAGGAATACATTTCTGCAGTAGCAGAAATGAACATCCAAGGATTAATGAAGTCTTGGCCTTGCCTTTGCTGCCAGCACTGGCCTTCTCCCACTTCAGCTCTCTTACTGTCAACTATATCTTTGTGTCTGTGAAGCATGCTGTCTCCTGAGAGAAGGGGGCTGAAGTGCCATTTGTTTATCAGTCTAATTTTGCTTTTTATACCAGGAGGATTATCCAGAGGATTTATTGAATAATATCTATTGTTGTTGGATGGAATTTATTTGTACTATAGCTGCTTATGACTCTCAGAGAAACTCTTTGACCTCAAGATTCCCCTCAGGTCACCCTGCCAAGGATAAGAGGTTTTGCTGCAACATTTTTTCGGACACAAGAAACCTGCCGCCATGTCGGTCACTTCTTCAGGGCTGGGTAATTAATGCCAAAGTCCTCATACTCACATAAGACAGCGTGTTTACTGCTGAGAGATATTCTATATATTATATATTATACTTCTTAAAACATAAAGCTGACTCTGAATTTCATGGGTAGGTAATATGTATTTTTTATGTTAAATTTTTTTTTTTTTAAGAGCAAACGCGATGAATAAGCAAATAACTAAACCTCCTGTCACACTGAGCCACATTCCCACTATGTGCTTAAAAATCTGGTTGAATGCAGTAAGAATGTGTACAGCCAGGAAGGCATTAGAAAACAGTTAGGCCATATTGTCTTCTGTGGTCAAGTGCATATGTGTTGATTAATTAACAATGTTGATTAATTATCCAACACATCTGAGTTGTCACCGTATGTCAGGGAGTTCTGACAATGACTTCTTCAGGCTTTTGCTATGACAGTGGTAGGTCAAAACAAAAATGCAGAAGAACACATTAAGTTCATACTACATCCTTAATACAGCATCCTTAATGCTTCCATCACAGAGAATTCAGAGAATTTAGTCTAACTACTAGATATAATTCTTCTATTAGAGTGACACCTATCAAGAAAACTACTGTCTGTGTTGAGGGATTTATATGATATTAATGTATGTATAGTTAACATACTATAAGAGAGTCCTTAAACAAAAACTGACCAGAAGAGATGACACAACTTTGATAACTTATTTCCTGTTAGAGTCTGCTGTCTTGGTAGGAAGACATCGCTGAGATTGTCTTCGACAAGAATAATAATTAATAAGCATAATCTATTTTAGGACTGATATAGTCAAAAACAGCTTTTTGCCCAAGTCTCCATTAGTGAACAGTTGGTGACCTCAACAAGATGGACACTGTGTTAACTGAAACACATTGCCTGTTAAACTGCTGCACATTTTGCACCATATACATCACATAGTTACAGAATGCGTTACTTATGGTAACACTATTTGGTATGACACAAGTGAGGAATTGTTGCCTTCCACATGTTATTTCTGGGAGCTTTTCCCCGCTGCCATCATCTCTGTTACAGCACAAATTGAAAAACTACATATTGAAAATTTTATGTTACTTTAAAATATCTTTCTGGGGAGTGTGCTGCTATTTCATGCCAGTTTCATCCATGTGTTTAACAAGAATAATAATGAATCTAATGATTCTAAATTTTATGTTTTATATTGACAAATATTACAATAGCATTCATAAATCTTTGATGAGGATGACTGTCACATACAGTCTGGTATAGAACTGAACAATGAGTCATCACATTCATATTTTGATTGCAAGAGAAAATGTTTTTCAAACTACGAGGGGTGTTGGAGTCAAACTGGGACTTTGATTACACAGAATAATAGAAAACAGTTATGAGCGTACAAAGTTACTTTACTTTTCTATATATTCCCCTGCTACACTAATGCACCTTTCACTAGTGCTCCATCAAGGTAGAAAGTTTTATGCCAAAGTAATGATCGGACTGCTTTGGCGTACTGAAACTCTGGCCTCCCAGGACCTGTTTTAATGGCCCAAACACTGCATGGGGGATGTGGCAATAACGTCTCGTCGAGTTGTGTGCAAGTGGTGTTTGTGAATGATTGTACACTTTGCGCAATCTTCTACAACTTGGTGACAAGTTTATTGATTTTCAGCGATCAGGACTTTGGTTGAAGGTTCATGGGAATGACTGCAGTGGGCTCAGAGTCACCTCAATCAGAAATGTTATTCATGGACATACAGCCTTCTTTAAAAAAAATAGGCCCTGTTCAAATGTTTACTACAGCTAAGCATTTCATCGCAACACTATGCTTGAAGTCACGGTTTGACTTGAACACCCCTGTACCTAATGGACCATTGCTGAGATTACAATCAAATTACTAACATTACAGGAAACAGCTGTTGGATAACATTTGGATAAGGGTTTTAAACATATGACTATAATATGATTGTATATAAGCATTTTAATTGAAAATGTAACTGAATTTAAAATCTTTTGTTGTTTTTGTACGTTTTTCCATATGGTAAGATAAGACTCTCTATGTCTCCAACATGTTATTTTTTTCAAGAGTCATTAGCATGTCTGTATGCAGGGTGCAGAGAGGATGCGCAGAAGATTATGGTAAACAAATGTAAATATGATCTTATTTGTGGCAATTATTTTTTGGAATATTACATCCACCCTGCTTGCATTTTTTAGGGCCATAGTGGATAGTGATATGTCTTTTTGAGTTTGAGTTGCCACCTAAAGTTACTAACCACACGATGAAAGATGCTTCAATATTTTCACAGGTACAGCTAAAGATTCAGACCTTTGGTACTGTACATCCACTTTTTGATTGAAATCACCTACTTACAGTGTAGTTTAGATCACCAGGGTTACAATCTTTTTCTTGTTTACCACCTTTAAAAAAAAAAAAAAAAAACTTTTAGCAATTTTAAATCTTACTAGCTTTTAAACCTAAAAAAAAATCAGTTAATAGAAATTGTATACTTATAAAGCAGATCATGTAAACAGGCATATTTTTTCATTTGTTTTGTTTTTGCATTCACATTTTTCTCTTTTATAACTCGATTTAACATTTTTCTTTCTCACAGATGAACATACTATAAATAACAAATACAGATTTTGGGGATACAGTTTAATTCTGTTCAATAACAATTCTTAACCAAAGTATGTTGCCAAGTGTACAATAGCGATACGACTCACTTTCATTGTCTATTATATTAGCTTTCACTAATTACTGCATCAGTAATCTGGTTACTGGTCAAATTCAGCCCATTGATATTTTTTTATGCTTTATACACATTATGTATCCACAGCATACTGTACAAAATAATACACTTGAGAGTCTAACAATTTACAAATCTGTCAATCTAAATTTGACCTCTAACATTGAAATTCCTCCACCAAACAGGGAAGATCAGTTGCACCAACAATATTATATAGTGCTACTCTCTGTCTGACTTAACTAAACAGGGATATCTATTTATATAAAACATACTAAACATATTTTTTTTACAAATGACCAGAAAAAATGAATTCATAAATAAATATTTAAAATAAGGCCACCATTACCTTGTGTTTACTCACGGGAGCTAGCAAAACTTCACTTCAAAAGGCAATTTTAGTTTAAACTGCTTTAAACTGCTCAACTCTGCTTGTATCTTTCTAAACATCAGACAGGTTTTAGACCTATAAACTAATATATGGAGTTTATATGGAGTCCGTATGTGGAGTACATAGCGATTAAAATTAAACATGTTACTAACCTGTTTCGGACAGGAGAAAGTAGAGATAGGAGAGCTTTGTTGTTTGCATTCGATCAGTCTGTTCTCTGTCTGAGAAACTGAAAGGCATGACAGCTACATTTGCAACTAGTGCTCACTTTGGTGCATATTTGGAGGCAATAGGATTTGGCAATTACAGTATAGAGTATGTAAATTTTTATGTCTAAAATATTTTCAAAATTGGTCTTTCTTTACACACAAAAATCACAAAGTAAATCCTAACACAGTAATTGTTAAAAACTATTGGCGAGTGTCACAAAAGCAAGAAACAATTTAATAAATTCAAAAATGTGTACTAATACAATTATACATAAAAGAGAAGGAGGCAAACATTTAAATTACACTTGAAACATGTAATAGTAGTTAAATGTATTTTAGGCTAATATGCTAATTATTATTATACAATCACTGTAAATCACAGCAAACCGACTTCCAAGAAGAAATTTAATACAAGCCTATAATTTTGCAGCTACTGTAAAAAGCACTGCAGAGGCCATGAAAACATGAACATGATATACTTCATATACTGTAGCATTGTAACAAGACACAACACTGGATATGATGAATGATGTCCTGGATACAAATAACCATTAACTAAATATGTGCATTAGATTTCTTTCCATTTTTAATTAAATAAGACACTGTGCCTGTGTTTTGGGCCTGTCATCCTGCACAAGATAGTGTGGAACATTTTTTATTGATTTATAATTGTGTTCAAGAGCAAGGCACCAAATACCCAGAAGGCCTCTGTTCGAGAGGCCTCGATTCACTCATTGCAAAAGAAAAGGCGCCTGCACGGTAAATAGGGGAAGTGAAGAACAGGCAGGCAGAAGGCAGGTATAGGAAACAAAGCAATCAGTAAAATAATGATACTAAGAAAAAATAATAGCTAGCAGAGCAATATACTAATCATATTTACTCCTTTTATTATATTTTATAGTTAGATACTTATAACTAACGATAATCAAGGAAAAAGTATGCAAGCTATGACCTAAGAATGACCCGTACACACGGAGTGCAAGAAATTGAGGAACTTTAATGAAGGGGAAAAACACCGAAAATGCAGGTAGAGATCCAAAAATAAAAATAAAATTTCGGTTCTGCCTTGATTGGGACATGACGCAAAGAGCTAGACTTCTGTTTTTAAGAGTGAATAAAGTAATAAAAACAACATATAATATATTTGTTTATATTTTTATTAACAAATCAATTATTTCAATAGTTTTAAGCGTACTAAAGCTTGACTGTTGGGGAAGGAATAGGAAAATAAGAATAGGATTATTACACAGCTTAGGAAAAGATCAAAACTTTTGCCGATGAAATATTAACCAGCAGTGGTCAATAGTCTGGTTAGGAAAAAGGAACAAAAGAAACTATGACGTTAAGGCCTACCCAGACATGAATAAATATGAGATGAGAGGGGGAAAAATTATGTAATTGTGAGGTGCCAGTCAATCGGACCTACTGTAACAAATTTAACACATATGTAATGAATATTAAGTATCTACTTGACTTAAGGAGGAGGTACAGTAATTATGAGCTAATCCGTAGGTATGGGTATATAAATCATGTGAAATTGAGGAAGTGAGGAGATCGCGGAGAATTTTTCTTTGAGTATCTATTGTCTGTCTGGCTAACTGTCCATTTATTTTTGGTTGCAATAAACTTCTTTGCTTTTTCAAAATTGGTGCAGTTTACAAAAAATTTGCCACGACAGTAGCAAACATTGTCATAGAACATTGTGGCAAAATTCAAGCACCAACACCTGTCTGCTCTCACATTACTCATTGTCTTGTGGGAACTAATCTTTATTTGCTCCTATTCTATTGCATTTTTATCACAAATTGGGGACCGGATGCAATACATATAGCTTGGTGGTTCCTTATCACAACTTATCAAGATGGCCAAAAGATTCTCTGTCCAGAAGACATTGCAATTGAATTTGTAAGAGAGATTATTTTGTTGATGAGGTAGAGGAAGAGCATCACATTTTTGAAAATTCAGAGCCTGACAATGACTTTGAAGGACAGGTTGAGACTGAGCATCAGCTAGTTCCAAAACGAAGACGAGACACAGAATCAGGGCCAACAGGGATAGTAGTTACTCATGTGCAGGACATCAAGTCCTCTGTTGAGCTTTTTGTCCCAGACTCAATCCAGAAAATTATTCTGGATTGCAATAATGTAGAAGGAAGGCATGTTTTTTGGAACGAGGGGAAAAGAGATGGAGCAAACTGACTCACATGCCCACTTTGTGGTTCTTATTCTTGCTTGAGTTTTCAGGTCCAAAGGGGAATCCACAGAATCCCAGTAGGATGCAGAAACTGGCAGAGAACATTTCCATGCAACAATGTCCCTGGAAAACTTCCATATAATTTCCAGGATTATCCACTTCGATAAACGAGATGACAGACCAGCTTGACAGCAGAAAGACCAGCTAGCTGCCCCTTGTATAGATTGGTATGAAAAGTCACTGTGTTCAGTGGAGCTAATGTGTTAGCTAGGATGGTTCAGCTTGCGTTGTGTAAAATGGTGTGAAAGGGTTAAACTTCTAATTAAGTTCATATAAATCAAAATCAATAGTTGATTAATTTGTATATATGTTGATTTTTTTATAATCATACTGATATTTGATCTTTTTTATTACATTTTATCAAAAAAGAAAAAAACGAGGAGCACTTTAATTCATAAACGTGATCTAACAAAGGTAAAGGGCAAATATTAACCATATGTCCCATGTATATTGCTTATAATCAGGACAAAGTAAACATCAGTTGAGTATTTTAACATAAAATTGATTGATTGTGCTGAATTAAAAACTACAAAATGCAGCTGGTCCACCAGACCTGGAACTTCTTGTTTTGACGCCGAGCGTCATGTAATTGCTACTGAGCCAATGGTTTCTCTCTCTCTTGCGCTGCGGACTTGTGGCTAATCGTCTCCCTTACTCAGTTTTAGTGCACGTCTCTCACTGGTATAATCAACACTGTGGACACGTGTGTGAATGTAAAGCATTTTTTATTTTGTGTTTGTATGTATGTGTGTACAGCGCGACTGTACGGTTTATTATAACACACGTGTGCGCGCGTAGAAAAAGATCTACACACATGTAAAGCAAACGCAAATCTCATTAGAGAGGTTAAAGATCCCTCTCTCTCTCAGCCTGCACTGATTCAGTCAGTGTGTGTGTGTGTGTGTGTGCGCGCGCACACGAGTCACTGGACACCGTGCCCCTTTCCTCCTCCTCTCGCTTTCACACACACCCCTTCTCCTTTCGCCTTCACACACACACACACACACGCACACACACACACACACACACACACACACACACACACACACACGTGCAAACTCTAATGGAAACACTGCTCTGTCACGATTCTTTTCAAAGGAAAAGTGCAGGTTTATTTGTTTTATTTTTACTTTACAGCAGAAATGTTTCTTGTTAATTTTCCTTATGAGGCAGTGTTTCCGTTAGTGTGTGTGTGTGTGTGTGTGTGTGTGTGTGTGTGTGTGTGTGAAAGTCGTCCTGCAAAGTAGGCCTCCCCCTTTTTAAATAAGAGAGGAGGAAAGGCTATTTTGTAAGACGAGAGGAGGGAGAGGGTGTCATTCCTCCTCTCCTCTTACTTTAGCTTCACATTCATACACATACGTAGCACATGCGCACATAAACACTAACGGAAACACTTATCTGTCGGGATTTATTTTTACTTTTTTCAAAGGTAAACTGCAGGTAATTTTTTTACTTTATATTTTGTATTAATTATTTTTATGTGTTTATTTTTTTGGGTTGTGGAACGAATAATTTTTCTTTATTCCTTTGGGGGAAATTTGCTTTGATTTACGAGTGTTTTGATAACACTCTAATTCTGGAATGAATTATGCTCGCAATCCAAGGTTTCACTGTACTCCTATAAGCCATTGCATTAAATTGTTTAATATTTAAACCACCTACTGTAGGTTTTAGGTACCCCTTGTGCCATTAGGCAGCTCTGGCCCTTTTACATGTGGCTTCGCAGGGCCTCTGGATGTATGATGTGGTGTTTGTTTGGCACTAGGATGGTGGCAGTGGATTCTAGGTACTGTTGGTTTCAGGATGGGCCTCCGTGGATCGGCTTCTGGTGGCCTTGTGCCCTTTGCCTGGTGTACCTCATGAACAGCAGGCTGTAGTGCATTGAGTGTTTTGGTGTTTTTCTACCATGGCCATGGCTATGCATGGCCAGATTTTTTCTGTGATCTAAGCTACATTGGCTTTTCCATGGGATTTAACCAAATGGGGTGGCCAATGACCCCTGTGGGCATGGATGAGCCTTAGGTGCCCTTAATCCTGTTACCAGATTATTGGCGTATAGTTGGTGAGCAGTGTTTTTCGCTTCATCTGCCAGTGATCATAATGTTATGACTGATTTGTGTATGTTGAGCATGGTGGATGTTGGCTGCCAATAGTATGCAAAGGTGTGCAAAGCTGTCAACTGAAATTGTTTCTACTTTGAAAAGTGCAAAATATATGGCTTATTTTAAAATATTTTAAGATTTTAAAAATGTAAAAATTGTGAGGGCTGGGACTTGAGAGCTTGACAGGTTTTTAGGACCAGGAGGTCGTGCCAGGATGATGCCTTTAAATCTGGAGTGCATTGCACACATTACATTCTCAAAGATGGGCAGCAGAAACAGCATTGCATTCTGGAGGACAGAGTCTGTTGCAATCATGACATTCTCAGAGCCAGGCGGTGCGAGAAAACAGCTCTTTAGAGGCTAGAGCCTGTTGTAAGTGTGAAATCTTTAAAGTCAGGATGTGGTACAAGCTTGACATTCTCAAACCTTAGTGGGAGCACCAGCTCAGCACTATTAAAGCAGAGGGCCAAAGCAAGCATGATGTCTTTGGGTATGAATTAGGCATAATGCTTTTGAAACCAGCTGGTGGAGCATGCAAGACATTCGTGAAGCTGTAAAGCATAGCAAAGGAATGTTTTTCAAAAGAAAAAAGTCTGTCTGGGACTTGGCCATTTCAATGACAAGCAGTGCCCTTGCTATTGTAGGTCCTGCAACCACTAGAACAGCATGTCTGCATATTTGAGCTTGTTGCTGTCGGCCCTTGATTGGTTTGTAGTATGGGAATCCTTCTCACCCTAAACACTTTTTGCCTATTTCTCACTGAGCTTGTGGTGTATGCTGAGGTGAGAGCCTCCCTCGGCATACCTGCCCACACATGTGTTTCTTTTAACCAGTCAGGCTCATTAATATACTCCTCTGTGCCTAACCAATCAAGGAGTTCATCAATATGGGGCACTGGGTATGCATATTTTTTTTTATTGTCCACAAAAAACCAGACTGACTTGTTGGCCTTGTTGGCACAAAGATCACTTGGCTTCTTCAATTACTGCGGGACTCTTCAGTTGACCCCGTGTCAAGCCTTGCCCTGAGTTTATCCCCAGAAACATTTTTTTTTTTTGTATTCAGGAAATATTTGAGTGGCTGTGTGCAACCACAACTGCTGTGCCCTGTGAGTTCAGACTTTCAATGGTTTTCTGTAGTGAATGTCCTTTATCTGTTTTCACTTACTTGAATGATATTCCTGGCATCCCTGCAAACCATAGATTTCTAGCCACTTATCCTAGTTCTAAGCATCTTCGTTTTTCCACATAAATTAAATATTTTAGCCAGAATATACAGTAAATATGTGGCACATGCTGGTACAAATCGATTTAATCCAAGCAATTCATTAGGGCTGAAACGATTAATCGAGTAAATCGAGTAATTCGATTACAAAAAATGATCGAGGCAAAATCTTCTGCCTCAAAGCTCCCTTTAATTAATTTTAAAAGCTTGCGTTATGTCTTTGCGCAATTATTTGGTGACAGCACGCTTTTGACACAGCGCGCTTCCGAGTGCAAGCCGCCAGTAAACACCAACAAAGAAGAAGTGCTTACGTCACCCACAAAGCGGAAGGAGACGCAAACAGTTAGCGGTGTATTGATTTGACGGAGCGTTGTGTTGCGGCTGCAAAATGGAAGGGAGCGATGAAATTATCAGCGAGGCCAAGAGAAGAAGAAAGCAGCAAGAGAAAACGACAGAAATTGTCAGTCAAGGCTTATGTTATGCCTGAGATGTAGATTTTGAAGCTTTTAGTTCTGAAAGTTTAGTTGCACAACTTAGTGTTTGTATAATTATTTATTTTAATATGTGCCTTAGTTTTTTTTGTTTCTTAAAGTCATTTGAAATACGTTTTTTTTTTTTTTTGCATCCTAGAAAAGGCTTTAAAATAAGAATGTATGTATTGTATGTATTAATCTCAGTCAACTTTAATACCCCTATCTCACCTACGCGGTTTCGCACGGTGGCTGGAAGTACGGTTCTCAATGATTCACCACAAGTTTTGGCGCTGCGATTACGTTTCCATCTTTATGCGCGAAAAATTAAATATGTTTAAGCCGCCTTAAAAACATGTTTACACACGTTACATTTTTTGGCGGACCTTGCAGAACTTTGCGGAACGT
This sequence comes from Clarias batrachus, assembly GCA_003987875.1. Classification (NCBI taxonomy): domain Eukaryota; kingdom Metazoa; phylum Chordata; class Actinopteri; order Siluriformes; family Clariidae; genus Clarias; species Clarias batrachus. The sequence goes on along the minus strand of QMIH01003622.1, from coordinate 21,824 downwards.
CGGCGGGCAGTCGCGGCGGCTCACGGTGCCTAAAACCGGATCTCACTCACTGTGAGTCAAACCACATAGGTGAGATAGGGGTTTAAGAAATTCCTTGTATTGTAAACATGACAATGTTTATTTTTGATAAAATGCTGTATGAATTTAAAAAATAAAAGTAGATTTTTCTAAAAAAAAACACCAATTAATCTTTGTTTCTCTTATATATTTTACATTGCTGTTTAATTAAGCAAAAGTGCATTTTATCCGATTACTCGATTACTTTTTTAGTAGAATACTCGATTATTAAAATATTCGATAGCTACAGCCCTACAATTCATACAGTTTAGATAGCCTGTGTATCATAAAGGTAGTGCTCTGATTAGTCAGAATCACTTTGAGGGTTTTGACTGAGGGAAATAATGCAGAAGTGCACCCCTGCCACACATCTGCTGAAATGTTCCATGCTGATGGCACTGCTTCCAGGTGACACATTGTGGAGTACAAAGTGCACAAAGTGAATGTACTGTACATTAACACTAATACCCATGAGCTGATTCAGTGCTTTTATCTATTCAAAATTGTTCCACCATTAGATTATGATGAGCCTCCTGGAATTACATTTACTGACAGCTCCCTTCTTTGTATGTCGGCGAATGTCTCTCTGTACAGCCCATGATCTCTAATCATTGAAAAATGTATGTCATTGAAAGCGGAATATTAGGCTGAACTTGATGACCTTCTGTGTCTTTTACTTGGCCAAAGGAGAATCCCCAGCACAGGAGGAAGGGCCTTCTTCAGTTTTTCCCTGATGTAGAGCTTATGTTGACTGGCCTAGCATCACCTTTTTAGCCAGTGCTCTGTATTCCACAACTCACATAGTAGTGTTACAGTACTCATCCAAATTAATCATTCTAAAAAATACACTTACAAATATAATTATAATAGATTAATAGAGAGAGAGAGAGAGAGAAGTACTGAGTGTGGTATCTCAGCATCATACACATCATGTGTATTTTACATGCGAACATGTCGATCAGTAACTTGCGGAGAAAAAATACATTGTTGTCACACTGATGATAATAAAGAAGACACACAAAGCACAAGCCAAGGGGACATCCTGCAGGTGCCCGTTCACTATATCAGGAACCACATTACAAAGATGTGTGCACTATTGGAGTAATGGTACACAAAATTGTAGTAAAGTAAAAAAAAAAAGAAAAGAAAAAGACATGAAAAAAAGAACAAAACCTATGTTTAGCTGCGAAGCTGTAAGAATAGTAAAAGCAATGTCCATAACAAATAATGCAAACTAGGGATTTTAATGATTCTTTAAGCATTTAATTGCTGGTAATAATTTAATTGGTTAAAAAGTATTAACCGATAATGTTTGTTTTGCATAATATTGTACTGCAGCTCACATATATATATATATATATATATATATAAACTTGTACCATGTTTACCATACTTGTATATCTGTTAACTTGTATGCCAAGTTTGCGCTATTAGTTTCAACATTTTGTTTTATGGGCCTTCTGAAAAAATATCCCAATGCCCTTTCATATTTCTTAGGGCTTCAGATTTATCTTGCTAGTATATTACCAGTCTTTTAATTCCATAGTCTTTCCTGATTTGTATTTCTATCCCATCCTAAATATGCAATAATCTCCTTTTCGAAGTTGATACTGAGATGTGTCTGCTACTAATGATTTTTGAGGTTGGTAACTTTAAACAAACTTTTTCTCTGCAGGTTTCATTCTTGCTTTCCTGGCATAGTTTATAGTTTTCATGAAAGCTAGTTTCATCATGGTGCTTAATGGATTTTGCACATGCCCTTGACAATACTGTTTATTCTTGACAATAGCTCTTGCAAAAACAACACTGTTTTTGCAAGAGCTATTGCAGAACAGCTAACCTTCATGTTTTAAAAGAACAACTGTCTTGTTGTTTTTACCTAATTAATGTGTTGATGTGTTATTTCATAGGTATGTATTCTCCAGTATTTTTTTTTATGTAGGAAAATAAATCCAAACTGGTGTCCAAAAGTTTTGCCTTTGACATTTTGACTAGTACTGTATCTGTATGAGGTGGTGAGTTTTGTGTTGGTTGGTTTTGTATTTTGGGCAGTAGAGATTGTATTTCATTAATTTCTTTACCATGGTTTCAGGTGTGAACCTGAAGAGAATGTCATGGTGGAGGACATTCACATGGCAGTTAGAGAAAAGGTTGGTCATAAAAACATTACCATCGCCTCCCTTATGAATAAAGCCGTAGTATTTATAAACGAAGATTGTCTTGCCAGTTGCTTGATAGAAAATGGAATTGTTATAAATGACGCTTTATATAAAAAAATTGGCCTGTAAACACTCTGCTCTAAACCATACAATAACTTTTATTAGACAGATTTTCATGTGTTTAGACTTTCATGAAAATAGACTATTCATTTACTTCAATGTATGAAAGAAGAGTGTATATAGTTTGTGTATATTGGAAACAAATGAGCTAATCAAGTGAGCTAATGACAGTACAGAGATGGGTGGTGCAAATAGCAAATTGGCTAATTGAGTCCAGAGATGAGTCGTGGTGAGAAAGGTTTGGAGCCTCGAACAGAAGCCTGCCATCACAGTGGCAGAAACAGAAATCAGGCAACCTGCTGCAGAATTACAGAGAGCAACGTTTTTTCATAACCTTTCTAATACGATAGTGCTGAGGGTATGCTCGCTCAATATCAATATCGGAAATACTTTCTATTTTTCCATAGGTTTTTTTTCCTGATAATTAACTAGCTTTTGTCACATCGATCTCATCACATTTCTCTAGTAAACCTTCTAGCAACACAAACAGATGGTCTGTCTTTATCTTTGTTTTGGAATGAGTGGCTTCTATCATTACAAAAATGCATAAACATGTAACAGAGTTTTACTTTGCGCTTTTTGCTTCAAAGAGCTGCAACTCTGAATGTACTGTATAGTAAAATTGCTACATGGACTTCCTTAAATGGATGCTGAATTAAGTGCTGCATTTGATTCTGACATCACATGAGAAGCGCTCACCACTGCATCGAGACTGCTCTATTCAGACTGGTCACCAGGTGTTGATGGTTTTTCATCGTACATTTTTTAAGTCGTTCTGGAACTGCATTAGAGTGATTTACACATCTCTTGTCAGTGCTGTCTTTATTCCCAAAAAGGAAGACCTGTCTCTCTTAAAAATATCTGAGACCAGCTTTTCCTTTGAGAACTACTGGCGGACAATCTTATCATTTTGATTCATACACATTTACATTTCATACAGACTTAATTCTTTGGATTGTGTAAAGCTGCGTTGTGACAATGTCAATTGTTAAAAGTGCTATACAAATCAAATTGAATTGAATTGTACTGCTTATAAAATCATATCAACATGCCGAGCTAATAGGCTAAAGCTCTAACTGTAAATGAAGACCAAAGATACCATTTGACAGAGTTGACCAAGTATGTTTGATTTAATGAAAGGATTGGAGAGTCATTTTAAACTGGGTAAAACTGTTATACTGTATGGTTGGCATTCTATTGTAAAGTAGAGTAGGCTAAGCTAGCCAATGTCAATGTTAGGGTGATGGGTAGTTTATTCGTTCATTAAGGCTTCACAGCCCAAAGGCGGAAATTTTGTGCTTTTTATTCAGTTTTGTTAATAGGATTTATTCACTAAAGTGAATTGTGATAAAAGTGAGTCTTTATGGGCTATCAGGCACAGCATGACCATCTTCCACAGCTACCTTAAAATATGAAGTGGGTCAGAAATGGAATAGGTTCTGGATGTCCTTTTGGGAACAGAACTGAGAAAATGTGAACCAACCTGTCAAGATTAAAAATGTTTGCTATCACAGAGACCTACTGTATAGGGGGAGAGTTTTAGTTGCCATATGGTTATCTTCTATTTGTGGCACAGACTTGGGTGCAAGCCATGCAAAAAGTACAGAGTGAGTTGGTTAATTTTCCTCTGGTCAGGCCAGCATTGGTTCTACTAGTACAAGATACAAGACCAGGAACTATTACTAGTATAGTTGATAAACAGAGAGATAACATCTAGTGAGTGACAGTACACAGGGCTACAGAGGTCAGATGTTTATAAATCCTTTTAAAGACAGGTATTATTATGATTGGCTGAAATGTAATATTTCATCTTTTTCCTACTCAAGGATTTATTTTATTTTGATTGATTTAGTAGTCAAAACAATTTAATGAAGATCTCAAGATTCTGTCATTTCAAGTCATTTATGGTTTTGATTATTGCTACCTTATTATGCATTTTTATGATGATAAAGCAGACAGTGGGACATCCTGCAGGTGATTGTTCACTGTAACAGAAACCACATTACAAAGATGTGTATTTGAGGCGTAATGGTACACAACATTACAGTAAAGTAAAAAAAAAGGACAAAAACTAGGTCTAGATGGTAAGCGGTTTAAGAATAGTAAAAGCGCTGTCCATAGCAAATAGTGCAATCTCGGGATTTTAATGATTCATTAAGCGTTTAATTGCTGGTATTAAATTAATTGGTTAAAAATTATTAACCGATTTTTTATTTTTTTTTGCATAATATTGTGCTGCAGCTCACATATCTATAAACTTGTACAATTTACAACTTATATATCTTTTAACTTGTATGCAAAGTTTGCATCATTTGTTTGAATATTTTATTTTACGCCCTTCTGAAAAAAATATTCCAATGCCCTTTCATATTTCTTAGGTTTTCAGATCTACCTTGTTGGTTTTTTACCAGTCAAAAGTTTGGACATACCTTCTAATTCCATGGTCTTTCCTTATTTGTATTTCTTTCTACATCTACATTGTAGAATAATGCTGAAGAAATGCTTAATATGTAATAATATCTTTTCAGCAGCTGATATTGAGATGTGTCTAATTATACAATCTGATTACTGTGACTGCAACAGTGCAGGTAGAAATCCTAGGCCACGGGGGTTCAGGGAAATAGAGTTCTGACAAAAGGAATGCATTCCGAGACTTTTATTCTTAAGCTGATGAAGCAGTATGCTGTATGGTTAAAACCCAATTTAAGTAAACATAATTTTATCATAAGATTTAATTGATTGCCGCGATGGGTATGTACTTCCTACACCAGAACTGTCACATTTCTAGTTCACATTTCTAAAGAAAGTGCACTTTAAAGCAAATTGGCTGCACTTGTTGAGTGAACAATGTATGTACGTGGTGTCATTTTGCAAAGAGCTTGGACCCACACACTATAGCACAAATATTACAGAAGGATTTCATGTGATTTTTTTTAAAAATATTTTTTTCCTCACCACTCTTTCATAAAACTCAGTTATGTGAGATGTTGTACTGTGTTTCTTTGCTCCATTCGAGCTGTAGAATTCTCCAGATCTTTGAGAGACAGAACAGATATGTTTGCATCATTTAACACTTATTTTGGATACAGGACATTTAACTAAATTTGTAATTTATTACTTAAATTGTTTGCATTAAAACAAATTTGATTTCACAGCAACAAATGCTTATGCAAACATAACCTTTGTCTTATTTTTAAGTAGTTTTTAAACCATATAGATTTCCCCCAGTTCAGTAATAAGTTTTATTTTAAAAGGATGCATGACATAATGCCGAAAAAAATATATATTTAATTTTATGGTACTGTAGAAAATGTTCAAGGTTGTGAATAATTATGCAAGGCACTGTATATGTGACATACTGCTGTAATCCATGTGTAACAGAGCGTAATCCTCCGGAGAGCTGCATGACTTGATTAAAAAAATAACATTGCAATTATTTTGACACATACAGAGATTGCGATTTAAACTGCAATATTTAGGTATACACGTCTTCTAACCTCAAATGTCCCATACTTGACATTTGTTTGGTTGGGATCCAGGACCAATTTGTGTTGAAGGTCAGGACCAGAGGAAAAACTGAATATAATTTAAGCAGGGTAAGTTTATAGTTTATAGTAACTGTGTGAGTGTGTGTGTGTGTGTGTGTGTGTGTGTACGCGTACATTCCTAGGTACCGAGTGCCCAATAAAACTGCAAGACGCAGAATAGAAATAAGAGGAGCTGTGTTTGGAATATTCATGCTGGGTGGCCGGCTGGCTGGGTTGTCTGTGAGCGCGTGGGTGGGTTGTGTAAGGCAATAGGAAAAGGAGGGGCAATATTCAGCTTCCGCGTTAATGCTGTGGCAACAGAGAGAGCAGGCATAGTGGTGCTGTGCTCATTCTGCTGTTTCAGTCAGCTGCATAGCATAAGTTGGTCAGCCTGCATTGGAAATGTAAACATCTTGCACTCATTTGTTATTGACTTTAATTTCTTGTACATTTGACTCTAATTAATTACGTTTTTCTAATCTCTTTTGTCATTTCCTTAGCTACACACTAACAATGTTGGTCTTAAGGTCAGCTTCTTTATGCATATCTGTTAAATGGAATAATATATTGTTTATTATATTGCGTAAAAAATAGAAGTTCCAGATCACTCAGAATTACAATTTAAAAACAGCAGGGTTAGGTGTTTATGCATATACAATATATGATGCTATTAGGACCCAAAGCAGTACCGATGCTTAAAAGCCCAGTTATGCTTTTGTATGAAAAACATATCCTAAGATTAACTCAGGAGTGTGAGTGTGAGGCCAGATGACTAACCGATTGTGAATGTTTGCATCAGAAATCGCCTTCATAGCACATTTAAAGCGCCACCAAGAGGACATTGCTTCACCTTCTGTTGGATTAGAGCACGTGAGGGTTTGTTGTTTGCTCCAGTCTTATTCTCTGTCTTCAATGTTTGGTTACATTTATTTGCCTTTCCCCTATTACCCAGATTGCTTCACTTCACTTTTCATGGCTCTTCATCTAGATTTAATTATGATGTTATACTGTATAAAGAGATTACCTCAATCCTTGTTTCTTTTTTAGACTTACTGATGGCCTAAATGATATAAACACAAACTTACTTTTAGAAGGTCCCTGACCTTTTCATATAAGCCTCACAGCAGCATCACAGCTACTTCGGTAATATAATATGTACAGTTTCAAAGTGTTGTTTTCAGCTACTTGTATTGAAGGACAACTACCTTAAAGGACTTAGAGGACTTAACTGAAAGATCTTGTTTAATTGTCTCATTTAGAGGAGAGGAGACTCAGATACTGGATCTGGAATATGATCATTACGGCATGAAATGAATTTTCGAGTCAATAGGTCTGTTCTTCCCTTGGAGTTACATTGGCAAACCCTGGAGATAATTTACAGAGATCCACACGATGAGCTATATCAATTTATTATAAGGTCTTTCAAGTGGACTGAGCATACTAAGCTTACAGTGAAGAGTTAAGCACATTGAACTCACTGTATACATAAGTGTACTGTATGAATAGTAGGCACTTGACCTACAGTATTGTGCAAAAGTCTCATTCTTTCATATGGCTCTCGTTTTCAGTCCAGTTCTGGTACCTAACCAGTTTCCGAGGAATGTTTTGTGTTTGTTATACCACACGGTGACATATGAATGATTCAAACATAACATCAAACTTAAGACATGAACCAGTGAGAAACAGGTGCAGATGATGACAGATGATCAGGCCAGTGATTAGTATACTAGTGATGCTGAATGCTGAGTGATTGGAATAGAGGAGAGGGGAAATGAGGTCTGAACATCATTTTAGAACAAATTTCCTTTAACAGACCTACAGTGGGCTCTAATGTCCTGTGTACTGTATCGTTTCTGTATTACAGATTCCCAAAATGAGAGACGTGTCTTTTGCTTTTGCTTTGCCACACAATCAACTGTTTTTTGAGCATCAGCACGCTTGTTTCTGTGTTTAGTATTGTCACGATTCGTTGCAAATTATCCCTGTTGTAGTTATTTGCCTGGAAACGTGGAGCATTTGAAGCAATGCTGAATTTTGTGCCAACAACACATTGATCAATGTACAAAAAGCTGGAGATAAAAAATTCCTACTAAAGCACAAAGCTCAGCTGGATTTTTTCTTTAGAGCACTTGGGTATGGGTACTGTCCAAAAATAATTACCCTGCTGTATATATGGCTGCAGAGTTTATGAACTAGTAATAAATCCACCACCCTAAGTCAAAGGGGAATCACTAGGCAAGACTTTTATAGAGAAGAGCTTCAGCAGTGTGATATTTCAAACACACCATTTTCAAGTGAAGCTGATTTGAATGAAAATACTCACTGTGATGCTCACGTTTGTCAGTGTCGTGTGTGACTTCACTCACTTAGGTGTCATAGGTGTCAAGCCTGTGGCAAAATCTGCACTATTTTTTGAACTTGTAAAATGGGTTCAGCACACAAACACACTCTAAGAGAGCTTGCATCACACACTCTCCAAATCACCTAAATACAAACACGTCACATCTGAACTCCATTACATTCATTTCACAGTATAATTAGGGTAATGCAACTTGCATTCTGTGTGTAGTATTATGCCTCAGTCATGCTTGAGTCCTTAGTGAACTATGTTTACTGACATCATCCAGATTCGACAAGAACAGTGATCAAACACTAATGCATATTTAATACCTGAGTAACCATTATAAAATCCTTTTAAAGACAGGTATTATTATGATTGGCTGAAATGTAATATTTATTCCTATTCCTACTCAAGCACTTATTTTTGATTTGGTAGCCAACACTCTTGACACAATTTATTATTATGCACAATTTATTATTATGATTATTATGCACAACTGGGGGTGTAACTATCAATCAAGTAAAACTCAAATGAAAAGCTATGTTCAAAATGCTGCTAGTGTCAACCTGATGGTTAGTGAGTAATTAGACATTTTGTCAACGGTGTAAGACAGACTGTGAATTAACTTACTGATGGCACTGACAAAACTCGAATATTCCCCATTTGAGAATCTGATGCTTTTGCTTTTCTCAACTTAAAGTTCCATAAGTTCCAGTGTTACCAGTCTACAGACCTGGCACCTTTTCAGCCACATTTGGAGAGAGATACTGAAGATAAGGGCATTGGTTCTGTGTGTACATGTACACGATGCCCTATTTTGCACACCAACCATTTACCTTAACATGACTCAGGTCCGGCATATTTTAGCACATCCAGGTGATGCATGTGTCTGTATTTATTCCATTCCATTTATTCCAACTGACAACTTAGCTAAGAACTGGAATAAAAAAAAAAAA
>QMIH01003621.1:21774-31952 GCA_003987875.1 Clarias batrachus | reverse complement strand
AGACACCCAACACAGCGTACACATCAAAAGGCTCATGAAAACAGCTGAAATGAAAAGCTGCATGTTTTTATCTTGYTGCGTCCAAGAGATCCAACAGAAGTTCAGACTTGGTTGATAAAGATGTTTGTTGTAAAGTCTTTTTCAACCTCAAAAATAACTAATTCCATGATAATTCCATGAGCGGTTTAAGCTTGTTTTTAAGACTGTCGTCTATTGTCTAATACTCCACTGTGTCTTCARATATCAGTAAAGATCAGCTACTCTCAGTTAACACATTGAATATGACWTTTGTTAGAGCATCAAAATAAACCAGGAACTCTTTCTTCCTTTTTTCGTATTTCAGATACTCAGACACACAGTGTCTTCTTTAATGTCTATCTAATGAATGCAGTCATGACTGTCAAACTCTTTTAGCCTGAAAAATGTTMAATTTCTCAGTCACATGTTGCATTATAGAAAAAATGCAAAATAWGTGAAAATTATTTTTAAAAAATCACAAACATTTCAAGTTCTGTCCTTTGAGTCCTACCCAGGCGGGCACTATCTTAACTGTTGTCACGAGCAACCGAAGGATAAACAGAAAAGCCTTAGCAGTTACCCCGTGTAGCGTGGATTGYAAACCCAAACGCGGAAGCAGCACGAATAGGCAGGATAACCACGGGATTTGTCTAAGAGCTCTCTTTCCCGAAGAGCAAGGATCTACACAAATAAACTTGCATACTAGCAACACACACTCAATCAAAGAAGCAACCCGAATCGGTGCATACTCACAGAATAGTCGGCGTAGTGTCAGCAAAGGCATGGGCGAACTCAATGACTGAGCAATGTGAAGCACCATTTTGTCTCCTTTTATGCTTCCTGGATCGCGACCGTACTACTTCCGGGTCCTAGTGCCGGTCGTGTTACGAGTGTGCWTGACAGTACCCACCTGTCCAGGGGGGGTGACATCGTGAAGGGTTTGAGTTGTGAAGTATGGAACACTGGATGGATCCGGAGCGTCGCAGGCAGCTGGAGCCGGTAGGTGACAGGGTTGATGCAGAGGGTGACGCGGTAGAGGCCAATGAACTTTGGTGATAATTTCTTTGATTCTGTATGGAGGTGCAGGTTCTTTGTGGACAGCCACACTTTGTCACCTACGTGGTACAATCGTCCCAGAGTGTGTCGACGGCGATGTTGCGTGGTGTAACGAGTGTTAGCACGTTGGATTGCTTCCTTGGCCAGGACCCACAACCGTTGACACCTGCGGACCAACTGTTGGGCCACGGGTATCTTGATGTTCGAACATCAGAGGTTGGAAACCCATGCATACCTCAAAAGGGACTTAACTTGGTCGCGGAGGAAACATGGAGGTTATGGGAAAGTTCAGCCCAGATGAGGTAGCGGGCCCAGGAGCGCTGACGGTTGGCAATGAAGCATCTCAGGTAGCGCTCCAGTTGTTGGTTGGTCCGTTCCGTCTGACCATTAGTCTGAGGATGGTAACCTGAAGAGAGACTGCAGGTGGAATTGATCTGACGGCAGAAGGCCTTCCAGAACCGTGCGGTGAACTGGGGCCCCCTGTCCGTGACTATGTCCTTGGGGAATCCATGCAAGCGGATTACGTGCTCTAAAATCAGCTCAGCTGTCCTATTAGTTGACCGGAGTCCGATGAGGGCCACCAGGTGCACAGCCTTAGAGAACCGATCCACAATGTTCAAGATGAGACCGGCAGGCCCGTGATGAAGTCGATGGCAATGTGTGTCCAGGGCCGGCGGGGAACAGGAAGTGGTTGGACTTCCCCGGGTGTTGGTTGATTGGTGTCCTTGGCCCTGGCACACACTGGGCACACCTGAACAAACTCGTCAATGTCCTTGCCCATAGATGGCCACCAGAAGGCACACTGCACGTATTGTAGTGTGCGCTGCGTGCCTGGGTGCCCTGATAGAGGGGTGGAATGTCCCCATTGAATGACTTCAGTCCGGGTGTTCTTGGGGACATAGAGTCATCCAGGCGGCACACCTGCCGGTTCATTCTCTGCGGCTTGTGCTTGGCGAACCCTCGTCTCCAGTTCCCAGCATAGTGGGGCGATGATCTTGGAAGAACAGGCGCGGGGTCCAACCTGGTGGTGTCTTCCTCGTGCTGTCGGGAGAGGCCGTCAGCCTTGGTGTTCTTCGACCCCGGGTGGTACGATAGGTGGAAATCATAATGTTCAAAGAACAGAGCCCACCGTGCCTGACTGGGTTTAAGTGTTTGAGATTCCGGATGGTGATGAGATTCTGGTGGTCGGTCCAGACGATAAACGGCTCCCTCGCGCCCTGGAGCCAGTGTTGCCATTCCTCCAATGCCCACTTTATGGCCAGCAGCTTGCGGTCCCCTACCCTGTATCGCTGCTGAGTGGGGTAAAATTTTTTGGAGAAGAAACTACAAGGGTGTAGCTTCTGGTCTGGACCTCGTTGGGAGAGAACAGCCCTGGAGCCCACATCCGAAGTGTCCACCTCCACAACAAATGGTTTGTTTGCATCTGGATGGAGAAGAATCGGGGTGGTGGTGAATCGATGGCAGAGCTCGTGGAAGGTGGAGATGGTGGTAAAGTTGAGTTGGAAGTGATGAGACGATGGCTCAGTCAAAGTGGTTAATGGTGCTGCAATCGTACTGTAGTCCCGGATAAAGCGACGATAAAAGTTTGCAAACCCAAGAAACCGTTGAAGTTGTCTGAGAGTCTTGGGTAGGGGCCAATGATGTACAACTTCTAGCTTCTGCGGGTCCATGGCCATACCCTGTGATTAGATCACAAAACCCAGGAACGTGGTGGAGCGCTCATGAAAAGCGCACTTCTCCAACTTACAGTACAGCTGGTGAGCAAGCAGTCTCTTAAGAACCGCTCTGACATGTTGACATTCATCCAGGTAGACGAATACCCATTGGCCGAACATGTCCCGGAGAACGTCGTTGATGAAACGTTGAAAAGCTGCTGGTGCATTACAGAGACCAAATGGAATGACTAAACTCTCGTAATGTCCAGTGGGGGTGATGAATGCCGTGTTCCACTCATCGCCCTCTCAATCCCAATCTTTTGGCATATGAAGAGTCAATAAAGTTTCCCGTGGCACCGGAGTCGATGAATGCAGAACTTTTGACTCGTTTGTGGCCAAATTGGAGGTGTACCTGAACCGTGAGATGAGAGACATTGGGCGTGGTGGCGGAGAGATGGAGGGAGCCTGGTGAACTGCTTCCATGGTTCACCGGGCCTGGGCATTTCCCGGGCGAAAAAGGGCAGATGGCTCTATGGTGCGCCCCTGACCCACAATAGGCACAAAGTCCCTCCCCGAAGCGTTGTTCTCGATCAGCAGCATTCAAGGAGGCGTGTCCTAATTGCATGGGTTCCCCGGCTCCGGTGTCAACCACTGCGGGAGGTGGAGATCCGGTGGGTGCCATAGCGGTGGTGGTGAAGGCTGGTGGTCGGGATGTGGCATGTGAAAAAGATGGCGTGATGGGCAGCAAGGTCCAGGGGGCTGGCCTCAGATGGGAGAGCAGGCGCTGGTCAATCCAGAGCGCAAGCTGAATCAGTCCCTCCAGTGTGGTCGGAAGCTCCCGTCCGGCGAGTTCATCTTTTATGCGTGAAGCCAGTAGTAGGCCGTCTGGAGGGCGGCATCTCCCCAGGTGTATCTGCGGGGTATCGACTAACGGACGACCCTCCGTGCTGTAGATGGTACAATTTCATATCGGTCTCCACCTCAGCAGCAGGATGTTCAAATGTTAGCTTTAGTTGACGGGTGAATTCTCCTTATGAATAAGCAGTGTCTGAATCTGATCAGAGAACTGCCGTGGCTGCCTGCCTGGATAGCAACAAGATGAGAAGCGCAACGCGCAGTCGGTCTGTGGAGTATCTGGAGGGGGCGTTCTCCTGTCGTAACTCCGCCACCTTGTGCCGCAAGGCCGCAACGTCTTGGAGGTCCTTTCGGAGAGATGCGACTTCACCACGGAGCTTATTGATCAGTTCGCCATTTTGGTCAACCACATCAAAGAGGCGAGCAAACTCCGCTGGATTTACTTCCTTTGGCTTAGTCATTCTGTTACGAGCAACCGAAGGATAAACAGAAAAGCCTTAGCAGTTAGCTCGTGTAGCATGGATGGTAAACCCAAAAGTGGAAGCAGGCAGGATAACCACGCGATTAGTCTAAAAACTCTCTTACGCGAAGAGCAAGGATCTACACAAATAAACCAGCGTTCTAGCACTTTATGCTTCCTGGATCGCGACCATACTACTTCCGGGTCCTAGTGCCGGTCGTGTTACGAGTGTGCATGACAACTGTACAGCACCACCAGATGTTCATCATCTTGGATGGTTTTGAAAATGTCATCTGAATTGGAGTAAGGAATGATGGTTAAGGCTTAATGGCGAAAAGTTACTGCTAACTGATAAATGGAAACCATTTATATTTTGCACGAGCTGACACTGAAGATGTGGATGGTTTCAGACTGATAGTACTCTCTGCCTTGGGTTTTGATTCCTGCAAAACATGTGTGAAAATTATTCCTTATGCTCCCAGAATCCTCTTTCACAATTTTAATCGTGGAATATGCCTGTGCCATCAAGTAAGAAAAACTCCACAGATGTGTGTAACACTTTTAGGATGTTTGGGGAATGAGAGTCTTAAAGCAGGCTTGGTGAGTCTAATATATTTAATTTAAGGAATCCTAAGGAAGTACCTTTTGTGCTCACTCTAATGGCCATCTTGCCAACCCCATGAACTACCAAGGTAACTTTCTTTCCTCTTAACTTGAGTCTATCAGGAGCTTTGTCCGTAATATAATTTGTGTCTGAGGCCAGATCATAAGAATGCCAATTTTTTGTCCTGCATTAGAGGTTACTTCCATCAACATCATGATAACAGGGAGTTCTTTTAATCCACTCCCGAGTAGAAGTCCCATTTTGTCTCTCAGAACAGTCTACCATCTTAGCTTTATTGATGAATGCTCTCTCGAACTAGTTCTGGTGAGAGTTCTGCCAGAAACTCCTCCTGCTCATCTGTAAATCTGCTTGCTTTCCTGGGGTCTTTGGTTTTGGCTCTTCCCCCACCCATGTCCTTGAGTTCCCCTTTTGGACAAAGGAGGTAATGGTGGTCCGACAAGGCTCCCCATTGACAGTCTTTTTTTCTGCTTTTTTTCCCTGGTTGTTCAAGCGGTTGTGAAGCATGTGTATATCCAACACATGTGTGGGTCCATGCTACTCTGGGCTCGTGGGTCCTTGAGTCAGCATCCCAAAGTTCTGTCTGAGACCTCTTTGGCTATTATGCGCACACGCAACACAACCTGGGGGTCCAGACACTTGCAGTGTGGCGGCATTGGTCTTCTCACTCCCATAGCATTTTCACGCAGCATCCAGTGTAGCTTTTGAAATGGAACTTCTCAGGTTACTAAGCTGTAACCCTGTTCCCTGAAAAAAGGGGAATGAGGTGCTGCGTTCCAATGCCGCATTGCTGGAGTGACTGGATGTCCTTTTAGACAAAAAAATTTCCATGTGATGAGATCTCTAACCAGAAGCGCGGCACCAGGATGAGACAGACAGGTCCAGAGGGCAGAGAGTGTCTGGAGGCTCAAGTACACTGTAGGAGATTTCAGTCCTGAGCTATCAAACAACTGAAGTCACAGGTCCCCAGAGCATCAATCGATGATAGGACAGTCTTAATGGAAACCATCCCCAGCCACCATATGAATCCAGGCAGACCACACAGAGCATCCATGCGACAAGATCTCCAACCAGAAGCAGGACTCCAGGACGGGTTAGACGGCTCCAGAGGGGTCTGGATCACTGGCAACTCATAAGCGAACATGTATAGCTCGACAGAGAGACAGAGAGAGGGAAAGGAGAAAGGGAGAGAGAGAGATAGAGAGAGAGAGGAGAGAGCAGAAAAGGAGAGAACAGAAAATAAGGAGAGATGGCAGTTAGGTCTGGTCACAGTCAACATGTGTAAGGTGAATGTTTATTAGTGCAAAGTGCAAGCAGGGACTCCGGCAGGACTAACTRTAACAGCATAACTAAAAGGGAGAGCCAGAAGGAAACACAAACATGAGGGCTCCCTGAGATGTAAAGCAACCAATCATCTCACCGTGAGGACTCTGGCTGCTGCATTCTGAATAAATTGAAGCTTATTCATGCACATAATTGAACAACCATACAGTAAAGCATTGCAATAGTCCAACCTAGAGGTGATAAAGGCATGAACTAGTTTTTCTGCATCGTTTAGTGACAATTTATTCCTTAACTTGGCAATATTTCTGAGGTGAAAGAATGCTATCCTGGTGATATTGTCTACATGAGCTTCAAATGAAAGACTAGAATCTATAATCACACCGAGGTCTTTTACTGTTGCACTAGGTAGAACAGAAAGGCCATCTAAAGTTACAGTGTGATCTAAAATTTTGCTTCTAGCTGCATGCGGTCCTATGACTAGAACTTCTCTTTTATCAGGATTAAGCAGAATGAAGTTAATTAGCATCGAGTCTCTTATATCCTTTACACATTGCTCAACTTTAGCAAACTGGTTTCTCTCATCTGGTTTTGCTGAGATGTATAACTGTGTGTCGTCAACATGACAGTGAAAAATAATATCATGCTTACGGATTATGATGCCCAAAGGAAGCATGTAAATGGAAAAAAAGCAGTGGGCCTAAAACCAAACCCTGTGGAACACCAAACTCCACTAGAGAACATGCAGAATAATCACCATTTAAATCTACATACTGATAACGATCAGTAAAATAGGATCTGAGCCAGGAGAGGGCTGTTCCCTTAATTCCTACTACATTTTCTAATCTGTAAAGGAGAATACTATGATCAATGGTGTCAAAAGCTGCACTGAGGCCGAGTAACACAAGCATAGTTACTCAACCCTGATCAGAGGCCAATAGGAGGTCATTTGCTACTTTAATGAGTGCTGTCTCTGTGCTGTGATGAGACTTAAATCCTGACTGATACAGTTCATGTATGTTATTTCTATGTAGATATGAGCATAGCTACTCTGCTACTTGGTTACTGCAATTCTGAGAAATGAAGAGATGGTCAACACATTGTTGAGTGCGTGTACGGCCCAAAGTGGTGGCACAAGCCGCACTCAGTATCAGACTACGGATGACATTTATTCGCTATTTCACCGCGTAAGACCGGTGTTATGCTCTAAAATGCCCCCCTGCCACAGATTGCCCCCACGAAAAACTGCACTTGTGACACAGTAACAGGAAGCCTTTTGAGAAACCAGAGAATAAAGAATAAACCAGTTGTTGGGTCAAAATAACCCAACCAGGTGTTCATTTGTAAATGACCCACTACATCTCATTTGACCCAGTATTACCCAACCTAACAATGTGGTTAAAGTACACGAAATAACCCAGAATTTTGACCCAGCATGAACAATCCAACAATGTGTTTACAGAAACAACACAGCATTTTTGAGAGTGTCTTTTTTTAGTTATTCTAATGTTCGGAGAGTCTATTTTTCCAGTTATTTCTATATTTAAAGTTTGAAGTCTTCAAATGTAACATTTTTCTAAATAATACAGATACAAACACAGATAGGCTATATAACAGTTAATTCTTTGTACAAATAAAATTGTCAGCTAGTGAACTTGATCGTCTGTCTAAACAACATTTGTCTAAACCAATCTTTTTTTTTTTTTTTTTACTCATTATTGTACAGTAAATGTCAATAGCACTGGTTCAGATTTTTCATGTTTGTTGTATAAAGTACTCAGATGTCAAAATTACCACCAGTGTAGTATTTCTGCGATACAGCATATTGTTATGACTTTTTATGCTCTAATTATACTTAAAAACTGTGAGGAATGTAAATGCCACTTTGCGCCACCTGGTGGTCATTTCACGAATGACTTTGAAATGCCTCTGATTTATTTTGGACGCTGTCGTTTTGCTGCGGCAGTAATAAGCATTCTTGTTGACTACCTACTGTATATAGATTCCCAAAGTATATATAGTTAAAAAATAAAAGTTGTGGTTGCATAAGTATTTAGCACTTTGAGACCCCTAATTAAATTCTGACTTCACCAATTTCCAACCAAGATTCACATAACTGGTTAAAGGGAGTGTGTAGTTACAGTGTCATGTGATTTCAGTAAAAGTTCTGACCCCCCCCCCCCTCATTTCTACATATTTTGTTTCCAAAGAGCTTCAGGCTTCAGGCTTCCTGACAGACTTTTTTCTCTCTCATTTTCTGCCCAGGCCCTGTACCTGAGCAGTTTCAGAGGAATGTTTATTGTTTGTTAAGCCACACAGTGACCTATACATCATTCAAGCATTAAAAACATCTAACGTAAGGCATGAACCAGTGAGAAACAGGTGCAGATGATGGCAGACTATCAGGACAGATGATCAGTATTAGTATACTGGTGATGCTGAATGCTACGTGGTTGTAATGACGTGGCTGCTTAGGTTGTTACATAAACAACAAATTTTTTAATTATATCTTTAGTCACTTTGCAGTCTGTCACAGGAAACATTCATCTTTCATTTAATCTACATGATTTAATTTGATTTAATATGAATAAACAGGGGTTGAAGAGTTTTGCACAGAACTGTATAAAGTAAGCTTTTAACATTTAGTGAAACAATTTAATCTGTTATATACAAATGAAAAGAATATAGCAGAAACTCTACCTGGAGGTGATCGACTATTGAAAGGCAGCAACAGGTAAAGACCGAGTTTGTCAGAGGAGCAACTGGAGCTGAAGTCTTTATTACACAAAAAGTATATACAGTTAATAATAAAATAAAATATAATAATAATAATAATACCATATAACAGCAATAATCATCATATTTCCTGTGTGACACATCCTCTAAAAGTGCCTCAGATTTAAAAGATATCAAGCATTGCATCCACAATAAAGCATTGCAATGATGCTGCAAATTAGTCGCATTTATAAAAAACAATGTTAATAGTTCACATTCATTATAAAAGTATTATGTTCAGAAGAAATAAAGAAAAGTCTGCAACAAATGAATGAACTATTTCTTATGACAGCAGCTTACTTTGTTTCTGTCTTTTTAGAACTTAAGTGTCTCAATAAAAATTCAAAAATAATTCAAGAAGTGAAAAAGTAAATTTGAAACTGAAAATTTTGTCCCTGTTAACTCATGTTACATTGTGTATGTTTCATATGTATAATTCACTTGTAAGACAAAATGGCACTTTGTTCCCACCTGTGTTCAGCTTCCCTGTTGTTTTATGGTAACATTTTGGACAGAAATAGAAAAAAGAAAAAACATTTTGTGTCATGTTTTCTTTCCCAGAGTTTCTCACAATACTTGTGAGGTTGAAAACAAATTCTCTGCCATCAAGTCTCAGCCTCTGTTATTGGCTGGATGTAGAGTTAAAGGCCAAGAGTATTAAGACAATTAATGCCATGTATTATAGTGACATGTAACCAAAAAAAATGAGAATTGAGAATTTAGGAATTATATTTAGTCTTCTTCCTACATCTGCCTGTTCTAGTAACAAGATTTATAAAAAAGTAACTAGTCCTATGGTACAGTCTGTTGCATGTTATTATGTTTGTATGTTTTAGAGCTCACACTTTTCACAAGGTCTTGAAAATTGCCCTTTTCCGAAAATATGCTACAAAATGTATATGAATATCCATCTCACATTCTCATCTTATGCTAAAAAAAAGTAAAACATTGTAATCTAGTTAGCAGATTCAGGTGCGAGTTTTCTCCACAGTCTATCCCAGAATGCATTATGCAGTGCAGGGTCATTTGGCCAGTCCATGTAGGTCCGGGTCTTCACCAGCCTGGACAGTCTATGATGTACATTTAAGAGTTGATGAGGAACCTTCTCCAGGAAAACCAGAACAAGAACATCCCTGTGTTCAGCCAGCAGCCTGTACGTAGCCAGACGCATCTCCAGAGAGCACCAGGTACTCCGCAGGTAGTTGCGGCTAACCAGGCAGAGGGTGTGTCTGCTTCTGTAGAGGCTGTCCGTGATGTTCTCCACAATGTCCTTTCCTAGCTCAAAGTCCCTGCTGTGCAGGCAAAGCTTGAGGGATGGGGGTCCACGTTTCCCCAGGTTGGGCAGAAGTTCATCCATCACCCAGCTCTCGTCCTTTCCAGAGTAGGACACAAAAACATCAAAGTGGTAATGACCTTTTCTGTTTGCCCTCATGGCTTCCTCTACCCAGGCCCGAGC
>QMIH01003621.1:8375-19427 GCA_003987875.1 Clarias batrachus | reverse complement strand
CTTAACATCAAAAGAAGTCCCGTTAGAAAAAGCACAAGTTGGTGTTGTAAAATTAACTAAATTCTCAGCAAATACGTCTAAATAGTTTAATGATGATGACACAAATGTTAATCTGCACAACAACTCAGAAATGTCCTCTATACTGTCTGACAATGCGAGATTTTCTAACTTCATCATCCCTTTGAACACGTCCATTGTCATGGATGAGAGCTTGCAGTKGWVGATAAAAAGTGTTTGGATGTTCTGAAGGTCACTGAAAACCTCAGATGAAAAGGGAATGTTCAACGATTGTGAGCAGGTAATTTCCAGTGCTTTCAGACTCAAAAGATGTTTAAAGGCTCCAGGGAGGACAGTTGAGATGGATCCTGTGATTATTAAGTGTGTGAGCTTCGTAAACCTTGAGAAAGAGTTAGGATGCAGACACGGATCCTGTGCAAGGTGCAAACAGAGGACCTCGAGATGAGATGGAATCCCAGCAAGATCGAGTGCCACATCGGAGACGCCTTTACAGGTTCCTGACAGGTTACTTTTTGGACATTTATCTACTATGTTTTCATCCAGGTAATCTTCAAAGACAAAGCATTTTTCAGACACCCAACACAGCGTACACGTCAGAAGGCTTGTGAAAACAGCTGAAGAGAAAAGATGCATGTTTTATCTTGCCGTGTTGAAGAGATCCAACAGAAGGTCAGACTGATCTGGTAAAGATCTCCTGTTGTTAAGACTTTTTCAATCCCAAAAATAATAAAATAAACACCGTAATTCCTGAGATGTTGGATTAGAGCTAGTTTTTCTTTTCAAGACTACTGTCTTAGAAATACTTCACTGTGTGTGCAGCTATCAATAAAGATGAGCTTCTCTAGGTTAACACATATGACGTTTGATGAAGCATTAAAATGAACCAGGAAGTCTTACTTCCTTTTTGCTATTTCAGATAACCAGTGTCTGCCTTAATATGTTCTTTAATGAATGCAATCATGACTGTCAAACTCTTTTAGCCTGAACAATGTTAATTTTCTCATTTTCATTATAATAAAATATTCCCAAATATTTCAAGTTCTGTTGTTTGAGTCATACACAGACGAGGCACTATTTCAGGTCAAGTCAAGTCAAGTAGGCTTTTATTTTATTTCAACTTTAAGGCATCACCAGATGTTCATCATCCAGAGAAATGTTTTATAATTAGGACTGATGAATGATGGTTAGGGTTTGATAAAAATTATGAAAAGTGAACATTACTGTTAGTTGATGTATGGACAACATTTATATCTTACACAAACTGACACTAAAGATGTATATGGTTTTAAGACTGATAGTACTCTCAGACTTTATCTTTAGTTAGTCTAATCCATGTATGAAAATGATTCCTTATGCCCACGAATCATAGTTTTAATTCTGGAACATGCCTGTTCAAGCACGGGGAAAAAGCTCCACAGATGGGTATAATGTATTTTAGAATGTTTGGGGAATGAAGGGCTTGGATCAGGCTTGGTGAGATTTTTGTTCTATCCTGAATTGTTTATTTGAGCAGCACAATTAATGCACAAACGAATAAAAATGATGATCAGCTACAGGTGGAAGTATTATCTGTTACTTTCTGGTTTTACCATCACCTCTCCACCCACAGGTCATGCTCAACCACGCCCACACTGCCATGTTGGGCTAACCTGGTTATTCAGTACATATGTCCTGGTTATTTATGGTCATCAGCACACTTCAGTGGACACATAACGTTGCTGAGTCTAGACTTGAGCAACTGAAACAACTCGAGATCATAACACTGCCTCTAGAGGCTTGTACAGTGGCCACTATACATGATGGGTGCATTGCTTCTTACCCTGATGCATTAATCACTCTGGAATAGGTTCTGTCCGGACTCATCGGACCACACAACCTTTTTCCATTCTTCCAAACTCCAGGCTTTATGATCCATAGCAAACCAAAGGCTTTTTGTTTTGATAAGTCTCACTAACCAGTGGTTTTCTTATGTGTTTAGTCCAAATCCTGTCAGTTCATATCATATTGTGTGTATGTAAATGCTCTTATTTTCACTATTAAGCATTAAGTAACTTCAATCGTTTAAGCGATCTCTGATCATGATTCATGATTTTTTTTTCCTCCACCACATTTTTCCTATGAAAGCTGGTGATTCACCACTTTTTTAAGGTGGGTTCTGAAATGGGAGCTTTTTTGGGTATTTGTCATGGTAGGTGTTGCAGGTGAGGCATAGTTGCAGGTGAGGCATAGTTGCTAAGATAAAGGCATTTATTTAAATAAAGAACAGAAAAACAAATTAAACATGAAGTTATGACTCAAAGAGAAAAAAAAGAAAACCAGAACATGAAGCATGGCAAAACAACAAAACAGCATGACAAAACAGATGCAAGACAAACAACTAAACCTAGGACACAACTTTTTTTTATAAACAAACTCACTAATAATCTCAGCTCAGGTGAGGGCAGTCATCACCAAGCTGAGGTGCACTCTGGGAAACGAAGTCCCAGGCAAACTAAATTCTCTGGGTCCAAGGCACCCTCTATGGGTCATTTCTGACATTATCCTGTACCTTAACGCTGTTGAACAAAGAAGACTGTATAATACTCTACAATTTTATTTATTTATTTATTTTTTAGCAAAAAGCAAAATACAGTATGCAGTTAAATTCATTTTGATTTCATTTGTATAGTTATTTAGGTAAACAATGGCAGAAAGTAAAATGAAATAAAATAGAATGAAATAAAGTCTATTGCTCTTAGATCCAACAGAAATATCTATTAGGGGGTTGTGTTGATTTAGTGCAGTAAATATTTGCACTCAAACACAGCACACATGTTTGTGAGTAGACTACAACATGAGAAAAAAAAAAGAACGCTGCATGTTTTATCTCAACTTGTCCAAGAGATGTCACACTTGTTTGGTAAAACTTGTTTAGTGGTCATATCTTTTCAACCCCAATGAATTCAAATAAATCTAATTCATTTTTGGATGAACTTGGCAGCTAGCCATAAAGATCATCTTCTCTTCTCTTGGTTGACATTTTGAAGTTATGGGCTTGTGCTGAAGTGTCAACATTGACCATGAACTATGACTTATTATTTTTTGGTGCTTTCATTAGGCCTGGTTGAGGTCATCTATCTATTTATCTTAGATAGATAGATAGATAGATAGATAGATAGATAGATAGATAGATAGATAGATAGATAGATAGATAGATAGATGGGAAATTCAATAGCAGACATCCAACAGCAATAAAAACAGTAACACAAGACACATTCGTAGAGGCATGCTGTATTTCTTACACAAAAAAATATCTTATAAAGAATATAAATAATAAATAACTAAATAAATAATACTAATAAATGAAATGCATATGGCCATTGGTGGATCAGTGATAGGTTTTTTGCCTGTCATGCAGAAGGTCCGGGTTCGATTCCCAGCCAGTGCCCAAACCCTAGCCACTGGATGCAGTGCCGGTCTCAAGCCCGGATAAATTGGGAAGAGTAGCGTCAGTTACGACATACGGCATAAAACCTGTGCCAAGCTTGTATGGGCCGCTGTGGCAACCCATTGTAGGAAGCAGCCAAAAGACTGAGGTTATGGGATGAATTATGCGTATGACAGATTAAACAAATGCGTCTTGATTCTACTTTTAAACTGGTAGACTGTGTCTCAGCCACTAGCCAGTGCAGGAATGATAATATTGGGGTTATATGATCATATTTTCTTGATCTGGTGAGAACCCTGGTGGATGCATTTTAGATTAACCGTAGCTTGTTTATTAAGGATGCAGGACAGTCACCTAGTTATGCATTACAATAGTCCAGTCTGGAGGTCATGAAGGCATGAGCCTTCTTTTCTGCATCAGATATGGAAAAAATGTTCCCTTTCAAAAGCTACATTCGATGCTGTGTGAAAACGCTATGGGAACATCTCTGTGAAGCCTGTGTATGTCAAAACGCTGAATGCTTCAGCTTATAACCCCAGTCAGGTGACATCACCGAATAAGGTGCACCTGCAGGTTATAAATAGGAGTGATCCGGAAACATCCTCAGATCTTTTTGTCTTCAGGACGGCTTTGTGTTTGCGTGTGTATGTGCAAGTGATAACGAAAGCAAAAGAAAAATAACCACTGGTGTTTCGGGGAGCGTCGGTCTCCAATAAAATGTTGGGTGTTCGGTCATCTCCTGCCACACTTCAGGATACTGAACACCTAAGACCCCCCCATCCAGCTGAAGTGTCAAAACTCGCGGCCCTTTCGGAGAAGCTGGCAGCGTGGAAATTACTGCCAGGCGTATCTCCTTGGGTACAAAGGACTGTAGCCACAGACTACAGGATTCAGCTTGCACATCGTCCTCTGCGTTTCAACGGCGTGGTCTCCACTTTCGTGAAACCGGCCCGAGCACATCTTCTGGCCCAGGAATTACAGACTCTGCTGGGGAAAGGGGCCCAGCCGACATGTTCCCCTCCCAGACAGAGAGTCGAGTACTTTTTGGTTCCCAAGAGAGATGGGGGTTGCGTCTGATTTTGGATCTTCGCGGCTTGAACCGCTATCTCAGGAACTTCAGATTCAAAATGTAGACTGTCAAAATGATTGTTTCTCAAATCCAACTAGAGGATTGGTTTGTGACAATCGATCTCAAGGACGCATATTTCCATATAGAAATATTGCCACAGCACAAGAAGTTCCTGAGGTTTGCTTTCGTGGGCGAAGCTTACCAGTATCGGGTCCTTCCATTTGGCCTAGCTCTGTCACCCTGCACATATACAAAATGCATGGATGTGGCCCTGGCTCCTTTACGACTCCAGGGCATCCATATTTTGAATTACATAGATGACTGGCTCCCAGGATCCTGGCAAGTGTCCGTCAACAGTGTTTGCGCCTCTTATTGATAGCGCCCCATTGGCCAACCAGAGTGTGGTTCTTGGATCTAATATCTCTCCTCAACGGCTCACCCTGGGTGAATCCAGTGAGGAGGGATCTTCTGTCTCAGGCGCAGGGGACAATATTTCATATCCGGCCCGAGCTTTGGAACCTTCATGTTTGGTCTCTGAAGGGGACCAACTAAGAAATGCTGGTTTTCCAGCCAGCGTAATTAAAACCATTTTAAGTGCCAGGGCTCCCTCCACTAGAAGACCTTATGCCCTCACATGGAGTGTATTTGAAAGTTAGTGCATGGCAAGACATGTAGACCCAGTTCACTGCCAGATTGTTTCAGTGCTGGAGTTTCTGCAAGAAAAGTTGTCCTTGGACTTATGCCCTAGTACTCTCAGAACGTATGTAGCCACTATTTCGGCTTGTCATGTTCTGACCGATGGGGTTTCTGTGGGGAAGCCCCATTTAGTTGCCCGTTTTATTTGTGGAGCTAAACGGTTGAGGCCGCCCAGTAGAGCGACGGTCCCTTCGTGGGACTTAGCTATTGTACTCGAAGGTCTGGCTGACACCCCTTTCGAACCACTAGAGTCAGCGCCTGTCAGGCTTCTGTCTCTTAAGATGGTTTTTCTTATGGCTATTACTTCTTTGAAGAGGATGTGGGATCTGCAGGCTCTGTCAATCTCCCCAAGCTGCCTAGACTTTGCTCCTGGGCGAGTCAAAGCCCAGAGGTCCTAAAACCTCTAACCTGTATCCTCCTATCCAACTATCTTTTGAAGGTTCCATTCTCGACCATGCACCCAGTCATTCTCGAAGCCTTCTGTCCTCCACCTTTCACAGCTCTGGAGCAGGAAAGACTTCACTTACTGTGTCCTGTACGTGCTCTTCAGATTTACATCCACCGCACTGCCAGTGGCGTAAGTCAGAGCAGCTTTTCATTTGCCATGGGGGACCCAACAGGGAGGCGGCCACCACTAGACAGACGCTGTCACACTGGGTGATAGATGCTATTGCCCTAGCCTATGAGGCGCAAGGTCACACTTTGCCTCTGGGAATCACCGCGACCGGCACTAGGACCCGGAAGTAATACGGTCGTGTTTCAGGAAGCATAAAAAAAAACAAGATGGCGCATCACATCGCTCAGTCATTGAGTTCGCCCATGCCTTATCCAACGCTTCGCTGACTGTTCAGTGAGTACTCACCGATTCGGGTTGCTTCTTTGATTGAGTGTGTGTTGCTAGAACGCGGATTTATTTGTGTAGATCCTAGCTCTTCGCGTAAGAGAGTTCTTAGACTAAACGCGTGGTTATCCTGCCTACTCACGCTGCTTCCACGTTTGCGTTTACCATCCACGATACACGGGCTAACTGCTAAGGCTTGTATGTTTATCCTCCAGTTGCTCGTGTTGTATAACTGGTAAGATATATGACTGGATATCATCAGCATAACAATGGAAACTAATGTTGAGTCTTCTAATGACGTTACCCAAGGGAAGCATGTATATGGAGAACAGCAGAGGTCCTAAAACTGACTCTTTTGGGATCCCATATTTCACTGGCATTACACCGGACAGTTCTCCATTTAGGTCCACAAAATGGTATTGATCAGACAGGTTGGATCTAAACTATTTTAATGCCTATCTCTGAATATCTATAGTATGTGATTTTTATAGTGATCTATTAGAATATTAGTCATATCTATAGTGTCAACTGCAGCACTAAGATCAGCACTAAGATCAAGTAAAACTAGTGTTGAGATGCAGCCTTGGTCGAAGAATAAACATAAAAACAAGTAATTTGTGATTTTAACTAGTGCAGTTTCTGTACTATGCTGGGGCCTGAAACCTGACTGAATTTTTTTGAGGATATTGTTCTCCTGCAAGAAGGCGCATATTTGAGCCAACACCACCTTTTCTAATATTTATTATATAAACAGAAGGCTTGAAATCAGTCTATAATTTGTTATTTCATTCTGGTCTAAATTAGATTTTTAAGAAGAGGCTTAATAACTGCCAACTTGAAAAATTTAGGGACGTGACCTAAATATAGTGAGGAATTAATAATGCTAAGAAGTGGCTCTCCAGCTGTATAAATAACTTCTTTTAGAAATCTAGTTGGGATTGGATCACATTGTTGATTTAGCCATGGTGATAAATTTCTACAGATCTTCCTGTCCTACACCTGTAAAGCATTGAAAAACTAAATTTGGATCTTTAGGCTGGACTGGATCACGAGATGCTGTTAGAGGTTGAACATCCATCATTTTCTTCCTCATACTATTTTTCATTAAAGAAATTCATAAAGTCTTCACTACTACATCACAGTTGGTCACAGTTAGTCTGTGATCACAGTTGGTCTGTGATGGAGTACTCTCAGCAGATATCTTAGTTTTTGTTAGTCTAGCCACTACTAAATCAGAATCTGGGATTGTTTTGGTTTCTTGCTATCAGTTGGCTCAAATGCTCAGCCTTAGCAGATTTTAGAGCTTGTCTCTAGCTACACCTACTGTCTTGTGTATACGCGATTCTAAAAACTAATTTAGTTTTTTTTTCACTTTCACTGGAGGTTACGAGTTGCTCTCTTTAGGGCGTGCGTATGACTATGGTACCATGGTGCAGGTGTTTCTCTGATCTTTTTTTAATCTGATTGGGRCAACAGTGTCTAATGTGCTGGTAAAAACGGTGCCTATGCTGTTAGTCATTTTATCTAAGTCATCTGCATTTAGGGTTCTAGTAATGCGTTGGGACAGATCCGGCAGATTACTTGTGAATCTGTCTTTGGTGGTTGGATTAATATTTCAACTAAATCGATAACGCGGGGAAACGCAGTTAATCTGTTCACTTTAWGGTAGAATCTCTATGTTAGAGACACCTATATCATGGGATATATTTTAAATCTATTTTAAATGCAGAGGATGGCCAGGGCATGTCTGCACACTTCTGCTTTTCTGTTGACACTCTGCAAAAACTTTGTTTTGAACTGTTAAAGTATCCTCCATTAGTCTTGATCTTGCACCATTTGACTTCCCCCTATTTGGAGACATGAAAGCAAACCTATGAGGACGAAGATTAACTTTTGATTAACAAGTGAAGACAGCAGTGTATTTGTAGCTTGCAGCTCAAACTCAAACATTTGTTTAATGAGACAATACAAAAAGAATTTAGCACATCTCTCCTCCAAAGAATTCCAGGAGCTAAGCTCCCTGCCTTGTTTTTATATCACAGATAAAGCTTGAAATCCATTAAAGATGATTAGCCAACCATGCCTGTTTCCACCCCTGCAYACTCCTGAAGAMGGGGAGGCCAAATACTTAGTGAGCCTATGGAGTAAGCACGAGGAGTGACAAAAGATTGAGGTGTATGCCCATCACGAGTGCACACTGTGACGACAGCCAGWGTGTGCATAATGTTTTAATCATACTTATTCATATATTTTAAAAGTACTAAAATTACTTACACATCTGTGAGTGTCATCTACCTTAGGTACCCCATATACTGTAGCTTCAGTTAAAAAGAAAAATAATTTGAGATAAGAAACTTGTTTCCTTGCATAATAAATCACACGCACTTTAAAATAGACGGCTCGAAAATTAGAATGTGAATGGCATCAAACTAAAATGGTAGCATTTCAAATAGCATGGAAGAAGAGCGTCTTGACCTATGAAAAAGCTCTTAGTGTTGCTAGATCAACATGTTGCTCCACTCTTATAGAAAATAAAAAAATAATCCTAGATTCTTATTTATTACTGTTTCATGTTAATGACTTCATGAAGTATATATATATATATTTATATACTAATACTAAATGGTAAACATTTAGTAAAGAACAGACATTGAAACGAAACAATTTAATACATGCTGTACCGATGCAGGTTTTAAGCTAAACTTATCAGACAAGGACATAGAATATTTTATTCCCCTTTAAGAGACTGCACTCATTTCATTCATCTCTTCTGCAAAACTATCAACTTGTGTACAAGATCCTATACCTACACATTTTCTCAAACCAATAATGCCAGAAATAACCGAAGCACTGTTAAAAATAGTTAACTCTYTACTAAGCAGTGGTACGTACCAAATCTTTTAAATGACCAGTTATTAAACCAATAATTAAGAAACCTTGACCCCTGTCAGCTGAGAACTACAGGCTGATTTCAAGTTAAAATTAAATTAAATTTGTATTTGTCACATACACAGTCATACACAGAATGATATGCAGTGAAATGCTTAAATGWCCTCCCGTGAACTTAAAAATAAAAAGATTATTAATAGGAAATAAATATGGAATAAAATATAAAATAAAATATAGAAAATAACTTTAGCTAAGGAAAGAAACATATATTTATAGAAGTAAAGACAAAATATAAAATATAAGAAAAATATTTAAAAACCTAGCTGTACAAATACACAAGAAAAACTTCCCCTTTATCACCAAGATCCTAGGAAAGGTAGTAGCACAGCAGTAATGTTTCCATCTACTGTACATAGAAACAGCTTAAACAAAATGTATTAGACTGGTTTTAGGCTTCATCACAGCACAGAAACAGCAGTTTTAGGCTTTTGCTTTTTTCTCTTTACATGCTTACTTTGGACAAATTAGAAGTTAATTCATAAGCATGGTATTAGTTTCCACAGTTATGCAGATGACACACAGTTATAAGTTTCAGCAAAGCCAGATGAAAAAAAAAATCCTTGAGCCTCGCTTCTGGTTAGAGATCTCGTTGCATGGAGGCCTCCTGTGATCTGCGTGTGGTCACTGCAGACATGGACACTTTACCAGGAAGACAGTCCTGGCTGATGCAGACAGCTATACTCTGAGTGACTGCAGCCGCTTAATAGTTCAGAACAGAAATTTCCTACAGTTCCTACAGAGCCTCCTATAACGAACTGGACTCCATATTAACCTAAACTCATCGTTTGTTATTTTGAAAGTCCAGCAGCCTAAAACCCAGTACAACTGCAATTCAATCTCTACAATCTGATATCACGCAATTCAAATCAAATCAAATCAACATTTATTTCTATAGCACTTTACAGCAAACTAAGTTGTACCAAAGTGCTTCACAGTTCTAAAAATGACAATAAAGTGGCATTAAAAATAGAACTAAAAATACAAAAACAGAATAAAACATAATTATAAATAAATAAATGAAAAATAAAAGAATAGTCATAAAAAATGATAATAATAATAAATAAWTAAATAAGCTTAAATTATAAAAAAGATTACATAAAACTATAACATATTAAAGGCTATTCTAAATAAATAAGTCTTCAGTTTTGCCTTAACCAGAGGGAGGTCTGTARTGCTGCGTAACTCAGGTGGAATGGCGTTCCAGAGTTTAGGACCAGCCACTGCAAAGGAGCGATCACCCCATTGTTTGCATCTTGACCGAGGGACCACTAACAGGCTTTGGTTAGCAGAAGGTAAGGCTCTACTTTGTTGATAAAAAAACTTTCTCACATAGGTAGGAAGGTGCCAGACCATTAATCACATTAAAAATAAACATCAAAAGTTTAAACTGAATCCGGAACTGTACCGGAAGCCAGTGGAGAGAATACAGGATTGGTGTGATATGATCATATTTACAATTACTGGTCAGCATACGAGTCACAGCAGTCTGCACAAGTTGCAGACGATGTAAACGAGCTCGAGTGATTCCAACATAAAGTGCGTTGCAGTAGTCTAGCCGCGAACTAATAAAAGCGTGATGGGCTTCTCCAGGTCGCTCCGATTTAAAAAGGGTTTGATCTTTGCGAGGTGGCGCAGATGAAAAAAGCCTGCCATGACAATAGAGTGAATGTGTGTCTGAAAGTTTAAACAGCTGTCTAAAGTCACACCCCAAATTTTTTTGACTGTTTGGCTAAAATGAGGAACTGGAGAATCAAGACCAGCAGTGATAAAATTTGAATTAAAATTAAAATAATATATTCTGTTTCACTCTCACAGAGACAATTTTGTGACAGCCAAAGTTTGATGTCATGCAGACAAAAATTGTTTGCATGAAGTATATAGGAGCATTAAAATTGAATTAAAATTAAAATAATATATTCTGTTTCACTCTCACAGAGACAATTTTGTGACAGCCAAAGTTTGATGTCATGCAGACAACTGTGGATCGATTTAAGTGCATCAGATGAATTTGGCAGATAGATTTGTAAATCATCTGCATACAGATGAAACGAA
>QMIH01003619.1:21856-35993 GCA_003987875.1 Clarias batrachus | reverse complement strand
TATTATATTATATTAAGTGATCTGACGGTGGCTTAAATTTTTTTTATTAAAATATTTTCTTTAATTAGATACTGCCTTGCAGTGGTTCTCTGTAAGTGTGAACACACTGCTGTAAACTGAAACAGAGGGGAGACACAGACCCCTAGCAGCTATGCTCATATCTACATAGAATTAGCATACAGGTACATGATCTGTATGAGTCGGGATCTAGGCCTCATCACAGCACAGAGACAGCACTCGGTAAAGTAGTAAATGAGCTCCTATTGGCCTCTGATCAGGGTTGCGTCACTTGCTTGTGTTAAGTCTGGTTCTGAGGGAGTTTTTCCTTGCCACTGTCGCCCACGGCTTGATCATCACGGACTATCTGACCATTTTGATTCATAAACATTCCCATTTCATACAAACTTAAATATTTCTTTTGATTGTGTGAAGCTGCTTTGCGACAAAGACGATTGTTAAAAGCACGATACAAATAAAATTGAATTGAACCCTGCGGTGATCAGAACCACAGCAGAACCACAGGAAGTGAAGGTGTGTGTGTGTGTGTGTGTGTGTACCTTGATTTGGACAGGATGCTCTTTATGCGCTCCACTTTGCGATGTCGAGCCTCCATTTCCTGAGGGCTGAGCGGCTCTTCGGGGTCCAGGTCCAGATATCGCTCGGGGATGAGAACCTTGTCCGGCTTCGACAGCTGCACAAAGGAGTGAAACGAAAAACGACAACGGAAATAATAATTATTGAAATACTAATTAAATGTTAATTACTATTAATTTCTAAGTACAGTGGAACCTCGGATTGCGAGTAACGTGGTTTACGAGTGTTCCGCAAACTGAGCAAAGATTTTTAATAATTTTTTTGGAATAATTGGAAACCGAGCAAGTATTAGTTTACGAGCGATGAGTATCATGTATCACGCATGCGACTCTTATTTTGACACAGAGCGGCAAGTGATCACAACTGAGCCAATGATTTTTCTCTCTCTTGCACTGCGGGAATTATGGGAAATCGTCTCCCCTGCTGCGTAAATGTTAAGTGCAGGTTAATTTGTTTTATTTTTACTTTATATGTTGTATTAATTATTTTTATGTATTTATTGTTTTGGGCCGTAGAACGAATAATTTGATTTTTCATTATTTCTTATGGGAAAAGAAATTTGGTTTGGTTTGGTTTGGTTTTTCTCTGCATGAAATTTCTATTTGGTTTACGAGTGTTTTTGGAATACGAGCACGCTTCCGGAACGAATTATGCTCGTAATCCAAGGCTCCACTGTATATTGGGGGGTTTTAAATAATAATTTCTTTAAAATTTGTTAAATATTTTTATGATTCAAATAACAAAACTGTGTGAAAAACAAAAGAACAGAAACATAACATAGTTCATGTTTTGCTCTAAAATGTTCTGGTTCATTAGATTTAAAAAAAGCATTACATAAAAGTTCTTCTTCTTATATGAGGGTTTAGATTCAGTCTTACATTGCAGTACCGACCACAGCTGGCCAGGCACAAAGGTAAGATTTAAGTATTTATTTATTTATTTAAAATCAGATGTTTCTCATCCATGTTTATGAAGCTCCACCTCTTGGATCTTCACTGAAGTATAGTGTCTATATAAGGACTAACAGGAAGTGTGTCAAAGCACAAACAAGCATTCCAGACTGGAAGCCAGTTTTCAAAATGGCTTCTGCCAAAACCACAACATAATGCACTGTTATTTCTCACGTTCTATACATCTTCTGCTCAGTGGTTAATGCACTGCACTATGGTTTGGAAGGTTGCAAGTTCAAACCCCATGACCACCAAGTTGCCACTGTTGGACCCTTGAGCAAGGCCCTTAACCCTCAACTGCTTGGTCACTCTGGATAAGGCCCAAAATTTAAATAAAAAAATGTCCCAGGATAATTGTAGAATTAAATTCAAAAATACAACTGTTGCAACTTTAAATATTAAAAAGAAAATGTGGCCAGTCAAGGAAAGAAAATACACATCTAGGGTCTGACAGCAAAACGAGATAAATTCATTTACGTAGACAGATTTTTAGACAAAAAAATATATTACAAACTGATAGAGAATATTTAGTACCTGGATTATTTGAGTCACAGCAGCGATCAAAAGCACTAATGTCATGTTAAATTAGTATGATTTTTGTTTATGGTTTTGAAAAACCCTATAACTCCACTCCACTCCACTCACAGTTTTCTCCCACTGGATAAATCATCCTGCATCCTACAATAAGTGTGTGGCAGCAAATCAGAGCAAAGGAACAAATAGGAAAGTTGTGTTGAACACAAAACCTTTTTAATTACAAAAATGAAAAAACAATACAAAAGGTTCAGATCATCATCAGCCTCCTGTTCTACTCCTCAGCAGTAAAGGACGGAGCCTCATCACAGAAGTCCATGACTGCTGGGGAAACTGCAACCGCAGTAACATGGAAACCTTTCATCATTACAGAAAGACAGAATGTGATCGGCTCTTCTCGGAAGTGTCATGTGGTTTGTGGTTTGTAATGCATTCTTTCAGGTCAGTAAGATTTGTGTACTTTGTGCATTGTATCATAAAGTAATGGTGAGAGGGGGGGCGGGGCTTATCGGTACCTCCTTGCTGAGGTCCAGCTGATAGTCGAGCGGTTCGAGGTCGAGTTCTCGTGATGGGTTGGAGWGCAGCGTGATCCACTCGTCTGAGTGTGAGCGCTGCCTCTCCTTATGCTCCAACACCTTCTCCTTCTCCTCACCCTGTACGGCTCGATCTAACAGCTGCAGATCAAACTCCTGCTCACGCCTCCACTGAGAACACACACACACACACACACGCACACACGCACGCACGCACGCACGCACGCACGCACACACACACACACACACGCACACACACACACACACACACAGGGTGATCCATGTATTTTAGGCACAGTCAACATTTTGTGTTACACCACCACACTGCTGAATCCATGATTATGATTGAATTGAATACAATTTTCTTCTTGGATCAATAAAGTATCTGTCTATCTATCCGTCTGTCTGTCTGTCTGTGTGTGTGTGTGTGTGTGTGTGTGTGTGTGTGTGTGTGTGTGTGTGTGTCAGTAGTGCAGCTGTAAATTGCACTCTATACAAATTTTCATTATAAATTGCAAAAGTTTATTAATTAGCATATTAAAAACATGGAAATATCTCTTTGTGATATCACGGTGTCAGAAGTAAAACTGAAACTTAACAATTTCCGACTGACATTTTCACGTCTTTACAAGCTGCGAGTTTATTGTGTCTCATTACCATTGAGAGAGAAAAAAATGGAAGATGCATGAATGAAATCAAGTGCAGTGTGTAAGTGTGTGCAGTGTGTGTACAGTGTAGAGTTTGTGGTGTGTGTGTGCGTGTGTGRGTGTGTGTGTGTAGAGTGTGCAGTGTGTAGAGTGTGCAGTGTGCAGTGTGTAGAGTGTGTGTGCAGTGTGGAGAGTGTGTGGTGTGTGTAGAGTGTGTGTGGAGTGTGTTGTGTGTGGAGAGTGTGTGTGTAGAGTGTGTTTAGAGTGTGTGTAGAGTGTGTTGTGTGTGTAGAGTGTGTGTAGTGTGTGTTGTGTGTGTAGAGTGTGTTGTGTGTGTAGTGTGTGTTGTGTGTGTGTAGAGTGTGTGTAGAGTGTGTAGAGTGTGTTTAGAGTGTGTGTAGAGTGTGTTATGTGTGTAGAGTGTGTGTAGAGTGTGTTGTGTGTGAAGAGTGTGATGTGTGTGAAGAGTGTGTGTAGAGTGTGTTGTGTGTGTAGAGTGTGTGTAGAGTGTGTTTAGAGTGTGTGTAGAGTGTGTTGTGTGTGTAGAGTGTGTGGTGTAAACGTGTATTGTGTTTTATTCAGAGGAGCTCAGGCTGCTTCAGTGATCATTTGGTCCTGAGAGGACACTGAGGTATTTCATTTCAATACACACTCGACCTGAGGCATTCTTGTGCAATCCAGGTGTGTGTGTATATGTGTGTGTGTGTGTGTGTGTGTGTGTGTGTTCATGAATTACGAGAACAAATCGTTTAATAAACACTTTTATAGCTAATAAACACAGATGCAGCGAGTTGTCCTTGTAGGGACAGCGCTTTAAACAACACACTCTTGTCTCCGTCTCGGGGCTTTCAAGAGGACGTGTGTGTTGCACATAAAAGGTCAGTTCTGTGATGAAGAACAAATTATTCGTTTATGCGCCACAAAAATACGTTAAAGATCGGAAAAAAAAGACAAACAGCATTCTGAGGAAACAGGAAGCGTTTGACAAGCGCCAGAAAACCACAACGTGCATCAGTGCTACAGGAGAATGTGGAGCAGGACAACGCGGGCGTCACTGTGCTTACTGCCGAACAAACCAGGGGGGAAAACAGCTCACACACACACACACACACACACACTCGTACAAATGACATATTAATGACACCATGTGCTTTTATTAGCATATTCTTTATTATCATTCCACTTTTTCCATGCAAACATCAAAATAATGATGGAACTGATTTACAAACGCCACCTTACTCATCATCACACACAGAGAGACGGGGGACAAGGTATGACATGAAGCATGATGACACTGTAGAAGACAAAGAAAGAAAGAAAGAAAGAAAGAAAGAAAGAAAGAAAGAAAGAAAGAAAGAAAGGCTCTTTTACTTGTTTCTCTAACACTTCTGTCCTCTCTTTTCTTTCTTTCTTACTAGGGAAAGAGGTATGAAATGAAAACAACTTTGGGGAAAGTCAAGAAATTTAAAACGAGTTACAAAGGTTGAAAAAGGATGACGACTAGAAAAAGGAAGAAAGGAAGAAAAAACATAGAAAGGAAGAAGAGCGTATAGATACTGTATATGTACAGCACACCACTATACATATTCACGTGTCATCGTGTTCACAGTGCCTCGTGAATGAGAAATAATAATACCATAACAATGAGACATTCAAAATTATTTCATAATGAATTAATAATTTAATTAGTATGGATTAATACCGTGAAATGTGAGATGATGATTTTAGCGTGCAAATCTCAAGCAACTGGAATTATTCTGATTACGAAGCAGAGAATAATCATCAGTGGACAGAGTGAGAATAAAAAGGTGGGTGGTGGATGGCGCGGAAAATGAAGTGGGCGTGGTGGATGAGGTGGAAAAGAAAGTGGGCGTGGTGGAGAAGATGGGAATGAGAGTGGGCGTGGTGGATGACGTTGGGAATGGAAGTGGGCGTGGTGGATGACGTAAGCACAATGAGGCCGAAGCAGAAGCAGCTAAAGCTCCTCATGTTGTGGTTTCATTACTCGCTGTAGCAGCTGATGCGTTACTGGCGTCTGAAAGCCGATGATTTATGAGCAGAACCCTCAGACTAGAACCCGCATTAGAGCTTCCACTGCAGTGCATTAGCTCTTAGATCCAGTAGCAAAGTTTTAATTTTTTTTTAAACTTAAAGAATTAAAGAAAAACCCCAATGATTTTTACCTCAATCTCCATCTCAAGCCTCAGGGACTTTTTTCAGTCTTGTTTCTTTGCTTCTCTCGTTCATTTTCGGTTCATTAATCTATATTTAGTTCTCTTGCTTTTCTTTATTTTGTTTTCTTATTCTTTTCTTTCTCTTCTTGCTTTTTGTTTTTATAATGCCTCTTTTTTTCTTTGTCTTTTTTTCTAGCTTCTTACAATATATCTTGTTATTGCTTTTCTTCTCTTTTTCATTTCTTTCTTTCTTAATTTTTTTTTCTTTCTTTGTTTCTTTCTTTCTTTCATCTTTGGACTCATTATCATATCAGACGCAGCAGATGGAGATCAGGATAATAACACTGGAGTATTCCTGTATAACTTTTGTCCCTCTGCAAGAACATCACACACCAACTCACCCACAAATCCTCACCCACAAATCCTCACACACACACACACACACACACACACACACACACACACACACACACACACACACACACACACACGCACACACGCACACACACACGTGTGATTGGTTAAGCTATAGCAACACCAGTGTGTTTAAAGCGCAGAATCATGATGTTAAACTCGTTATAACAAACGATGTTATATTTTTAAAACTTCATCATTAGTAATTGTGCTTTGTGTTTAATAAAATCATTAAATCATTAAATGATTAAATCATTGGCATCATAAAAAAACAATCAAGGCACTTTTTCCTTCTTTCATTCCGTGCACAGAAATCCTCGGCACATCGCTCGCTTCTCTTTCCTACATTCACAACATTCATAACTCCATCCTGTTAAACCCTCAACATCCTGTCTCTGACGTCATCTCCTGTTTCGGACACTTCCTGGAACCCTCACTCACGTGCTAAAGCCACCAATTCAGTCACTCGCTGGTTTTGCTAAAGCTAAACGCTAAACATGTTAGCATTTTATTGTTAAACATCACGAGGCGATCATGTGGTCTGTGTGATAAAGAGCTGAACTCTAACGTACTGATCCCAGGTCTGCGGAAACCGGCCGTGAGGAAGAGGTAGCGGGGCGAGATGAAGATGCCTGGCGCTCGCCCTGACTCAAGGTGCGTTTGCGTTCTCGCACTAGCGCCTTCTGGTGGCGCTTCATCCTCTCCAGCTGCTCATCAGCGCTCATGCGACCTCGCTGCTGCTGCGCCGCCACCGCCGCCGCCACTTCAGACGAGTACAGACGCTCCAAGGCACTCTTTGGTCTCTCCTGATCAAAAAAGAGTCGGGGGGATGGGTACAGGTAGGAAGGAGAAGAGAATGAAATAAGATAAAAGAGAGACAAACATAAAGAAGCAAAGGAAGCAAATGCAAGAAAAAGAAAGAAGGAAAAAAATTTCATTTAAAGAAGAGGAACAAGAAGAAAGGGATCAATTAAAGGGATGAAGAGGGAAGCAAGGAACGAATGAAAGAATGAAGGACATGGAATAAAAAAAGAAGAAGAAGAAGAAAGGGATGAATAAAAATAGATGAAGGAAGCAAGAAAGGAAGAATAGAATAAAAAAAGAAGAAGATAAAGAAGAATAAGGAAGGAAGGAATGAAAAGAGAAGGAAGAAAGGAAATGGAATAAAGTATGAAGAAGAAGAAGAAGAAGAAGAAGAAGAAGAAGAGAAAGTGGGGAAAAGAATACGGGTCAAACGAAAGAAAGATTACACAGTATCTGTTGAAAGATTTTTTTCTGCACACTGTTTTAATCAAAATCCTTCTTTTCTTTCTTTCTCAGCTCCATGGAAACAGACCCTAGCGTGATTATTATGGTCTGTTCTTTACCACTTTGGGACTGTACCTGTAAGCTGGACGGGTCGGTTCCTCTCCTCAGGGTGACGTATGAGGAGATGCTTGTGGACTGATGGAGTCTGGATGAAGAACCCGTCACACCTGGTGATGAGATCAGGAGGGGTTTAACTGACTGCACACAGGTTATACAGCGATCTCGCTCCAACGTTCCGAGAACCTATGAAACCTCTAAACTCATCACCACGGCAACGGCGCCGTGCGTTAACGTTACCTCTACTTGGCAGGGTCTGGTAGCCTCCATCTTGCCCCAAACCGCTCAGCTGTCCTGCGACTCCCAGAAGTTCAGGTTCGCTGAGGAACGTCCGCAGTTCCATCTTGTCTCCGTTGGGGTAGTGTCCGACCTCGCGGTCACGTTTGCGCTCATCAGATTGCCGCTTGAGTCCGCGGACGGACGTGTGGCGGATGACCGAGGTCTCTTTGGGAAGCGGCGGGACGGCCGGAGGATGGTCATCTGGACTGTAGAGGTGGGGGAGGGGAGGTCTGGGTGGAGCATCTTCCTCAGGCTGGAAAGAGTCGCAAAGAAACCTTCAGAGATCTGATCTGATCAGCAACCCATGCTTCTTAGCGCACTGGATGGGTGCCATTTCTTTAGACTTCACAGGATAATATGTATGAGACACAATAAATCAACCGAATTAATCAATGAAGTAATCAGCAATACAGGAAGGAAAACACCAAAATAAAATAAAATAACTGGTATAAATGCTGAATAAACATTTATCTAACATTTTCCTCTTCTTTTCTTTCTGGAACCTGAATATTAATCATTAATCATATCACAATCCATAACTGTGCTAAAATAAAATTCATTTTTGATATAAATTATTTACAAAATATACTTTTTTTTACAGTAATTTCACACCATGAAAGCAAGGAGTAAAGGAGTAAAAGCCAAAGCTGACAAAAAAAGAATTACAGTTATGTTCTGTTTATTACCCGATTTAGTAAAAACAACCAAACATATTTGGAAAACAGGATAAAGGAAAAATCTTATACATTATAACTACAGTGGAACCTTGGATTGCGAGTAACGTGGTTTACGAGTGTTCCGCAAGACGAGCAAAGATTTTTAATAAATTTTGAATTGAAAACCGAGCAAGTATTAGTTTACGAGCGCCGTGTATCATGTATCACGCATGTGCTCTTGTTTTGACACCGAGCGTCACATGATCACAACTGAACCAATGAGTTTTCTCTCTCTTGCGCTGTGGAATTGTGGGTAATCGTTTCCCCTACTGGGTCTTAGTGCTCGTCTCTTACTGGTATAATCAACATCTCCCTCTCTGTTTCAGCGTTTCTCATATGTGTGTGCGCGCGCGTAATCTGACACCAACACACACACACATACACTCTCTCGGCTTTACACACGCACACGCAGACACTCTCTACTTTACACAAAAAACTCTGCTCTCTCGCGATTCTTTTCAAAGGTGAGGTTCTGGTTCATTTTTGGTTTTTTTACTTTACATCAGTGATTCCGTTAGTCTGCGCTTACGCGAGTGTCATTAGAGAGATTTTTTACTTTATATATTGTATCAATTATTTTTCTATATTTATTTTTTTGGGCTGTGGAACGAATAATTTGAGTTTCCATTATTTCTTATGGGAAAATTAGATTTGGTTTACGAGCCCACTTCCGGAACAAATTATGCTCATAATCCAAGGTTCCACTGTATTAGAATTAAAAACATGCAGAAACTTCGGGAAGATCGGATCGCATCGACTGTTAATGAAAAAAAAACAAGACTCGACTGGACTGATGGAGTTTCTGGGTTCTTCAACATTTAGGTTTATAAAATGCAGAAGTGTTCATCACCGTTTCCTGAGCACACGTTTCTTCAATTTTCCCAGAGCTCAAAAATTATGATGAGCCCTAGTCACATGACTAAGTCCACTCAGTACCAGGCAAAAGTTTGTACTCCCTCTCTAACTCCATGCTCGTTCCTGATGTTTATTTCTCTCTACACTGTAAAACAAGACTGAAAGCGTTTCTCCAAAACACACACTAATCTCCTCTGAACAGTTGCTATTGAGATGTATATCTGCTCCTTCTGCTCTGTGAAGCTTCATAACGGCTCTAATCTGAGGTGCTGCTTGAAGTTAATTGGTGATTTCTGAGGCTGGTGACTCCAAGTGAATTTCGCTAAGTTTTGGTCTCGCTTTCCTGGGAAGGTCTTCATGAGAGACAGTTTCATCATAGGAGCTTGATGGGTTTTAAACACACACACACTCGACACGATACGGTTCTTGTAGGAACTGTTCCAGATCAGCTGTCCTTCATATCTTAACATATCAATTAATAATAACCAACAATTACATAATGTCATGAGTGTTACTTCATAGTTTTGAAATCTCCAGTATTGTTCTAGAATGTAGATAATAAATCCACACTTTTGACTCGTACTGTTCTTTGGAAATGTTTATTAAATAAAAAACATTGTTCATGTAAAATATAGGATAAAATAATTTTTTTCAAATTGACATTTTAACTTTAACGGCTCGCCTGCACCTGATACCGACTGACGTTCATCGCATTTCAATCAGAAAAAAAGAGATGTATATCTATATATTTATTATTATATTTATTAAATGATTAGAGTGGAGGGACAGAAGGCGGACGCTTCTCACCCATACTGGTCTGTGTAGAGTTTGTGAGAACTGGAAGGTCTGTATACTGGGCTGCACTGGACTGAGGAGGGGACTCGAGTGAGCCGGGCTCGGTTCTCCCACCAGGATAGAAGGCACAGATGGAGACAACGCCGAAGGCACGAGTTTCCTCTCTGCCACACACACACACACACACACACACACACACACACACACACAGCCAGTGAGCACAAGCACTCTGAGACAAGCGAGACAGTATAAATGAGAGAGTGATGCGAGTACCTCTGGCCTGGCTCCGGTGCGTGGGGGCGATGGGGGGGGCGATGGGGGGGGCGACTGCCCCGTGCTCACCTGGGTTCTGCACCGAGTCGACGAGCATTTTGTAGTTGGCTTTGCTCGAGCTCAGACCCGCCATCACATCCTCGATGCGCCACAGCTCCTTCTTCAGCTGGCCTTTCTCCTGTTGTGAAGGACAAACACAGAAACCTTTTCCTTTCCTCTAAAACACTGGTTGCAATATTATTGGCACCTCTATGACTCATATTTAAACAGGTGTTTTCGGGATCCTTAAGAGGACCAGAGGATGTGGGGTCAACAATTTGTGCCTCTTTATTATTCACATGGTTTGTCAGACTGGGAGGGTCGCCGCAAAATAAAGTTTTGATCAGATTGATTGATCAAAAAACAAACAAAAAAAAAAAAACAGTGTAAGCCACGGCCTTCAGCTGCTTATTACTGCATTTATAGAACAGAGACAAAATACTGTTTAAATACAACTGAAACAGGGAAATTGTTACGTTTGATCATCATTCATTAATAATAATAAATCAATTATTGATTGTTAACAATTTCAACCATCACCCCTAATCGAGGATTTTTACGAGATCATGAAAACTCGGAACATGATCTTGTGGAAAGCTCCGCCTACAGCTCGGAGTCGTAACCTCCTGGCAGAGGCGCTGGTGCTTAGCACAACTCATGATGTCATCGATCTTCAGGGATGTTTTTCTGAAGCTGGTTCTTCCTCACACGACATCTAATTGAAAAAGTGATCTTAAACTTCTTCTTTTCCTCTATTTGGACTAACGCTAGTACGGCTTCATCGCGAGGTTCGTTTTGTTAAAAAAAAAATTTCGATCTATTTTGAACTATTTTTAATTAATTAGCAAGAAGCCACGCTGCTAACTCCGCAAACACCTTTTATACCATTGATTTCTGTCGGATACGACTTCATCCAAAATAATAATGTTTTTTTTTTTTTTAAAGTGGAAAACGAGTCGTCTTTGTTGGTCATCAAACCAAAAATACCAAAAAGAACACGAGAGCAACAAATCCCTGTCCAAAGCATCACTATTATTAAGAATCTCTATTCCCGTAACCACCGGCAAAGTGGGACCAAATTTATTCCTTATATACAGTGGGGGGTCTGGCGGGTGTGTTTCAAAACCAAYTCAAAGTGTTGGAAGCTTTTAAATCACCAGAGTGACGGTTGTATTATAAATCAATTGAAAATATTACATTTAAAAGAAAAGTGAAGAAAAAAAATTTTTTTTTTTTAATGCGTTTTGAAGAGCCGCGTACCTGCGACAGGCCGCTGCGGTTCATCTGCTCCTGTAACGCCGATCGCAGCCTCTCCACATCCGCCTCCAACCTGCTGTACTCCGTCCACGCCTTCTCCATCTCCTGCTCGACACAACACAGCACACCCGTGTTCACACTGACAGACTCATCCTGCTCACGTCCTTTATTTTCAAAATTTCAAAACAATTTTATTTGTATTTGCGCTTTTAACAAAGCCACAGCCGATCACCTGCCTCCATCCCACCCCATCCTCTGCATCATTAAGTCATCTGGCAGACGCCCTCATCCAGAGCAACGTCCATGTTTTGTACATCTCATTATCAGCGTTAGCGGACTCGGGTTACTTTTTTGATGTAATCTAGCGCGTTCGCTCCGCCATTCAAGTCCTCAGTTACTTTTTCAAAAATGTAATCCGTCATTCAGACAATTTGTGTAATCCGTGAGCCAGACAGCAGGCATTCAGTCAATCCATTAATGTGTGTGTGTGTGCGTGTGAGTAAATCGTCCTACAAGCCCCGCCCCCCGTCTGTTATTCCTGCTGTTGTACCCCTATCTCACATGTGCGGTTTGACTATGTGAGGACCGACGCGCGGAAAGATGGAAACCTGATCACTGCGCCGAAAACTGGCGGTGAATCCTGATGAACCGTACTTACGGCCACCGCGTGAAACCGCGTAGGTGAGATCGGGGTATTAGTAGTGAACAGATTATGGGCCAAACGTCACTGAGTGATGACGATAGAATAATTATAAATGTCTCGACTAAAACAACATGCATGAGGAAGCACAAAGGAGTTTTCATTTTCTGCAATGGAAAAGTACTCGAACTAGTGACTTTATCAGAACGTAACGCTGTAATGTAACGGATTACTTTTTGAAGACAGTATGGAAATATTCACAATCGCTCGTCTTCTCTGACTTCATCTCCAAACCATCTAACATGGGCTGTCCAAGTCAAATAAAAAGAAAGCACAATAAGTTTATAATCTTAAACCCGATCTTAGCTCAGCTCTGAACACGGCCGTGTGTCTCACACACACACACACACACACACACACACACACACACACACACACACACACACACACACACTTTCAGGATCCTGGTTGAATTTCTACAACATTAAAATGAATAAATTCGAATGCTATTATAAACGTCCAGTGATCCTCCATGACAAACTGCTGAGAGGAAACAGATGAGGCAGTTTTAGAATTTCTTATGAACTTGTAACAAATATTAAATTAAAATCCCTCGAATGTTAAACTTTCACAGCCTTTTCGTGTGTCTTACATTCAGTGTGTTCCTGTAAACGTAGTTCCTCCTGAAGATAACGCGAGCACGCAACTTTATTTGTTTTTTACCAGACTTCTATCTAAAAGGCTTTTCATAATGAGACGTGATGTTCAGCACCTGGTGATGTTTCCTCACGCATCTTATTATCCACGTCATCCTTTAGCACATGCGATTATGGGAAGCCATTAGGGTCAACCTTGGTCATACGATGACGGTGCATCAGAAAAATTGTAGTAGCGTTAAAATTTCCAGATCAATCACATGTTAATGCATTTTAAATTTGAAGGCCTGGTGTGTGTGTGTGTGTGTGTGTGTGTGTGTGTGTGTGTATATAACTACTATTATTACCAGGGTGAACATTAAGAAAATGTGTGTGTATGAGACTCACTGTGGAGACTTGGGAAATATCAGCTCTGATGTGCACGACGTCCTCCTGCAGTAGTCTCTGCTGATAAGCGATTTTCTCAGCATGGGCCGGCTGGTCCCGGTACTGCTCCATCTGCTGATGGGACACGTCCAGAACCGACTCTAACTTATCCTGCAGCCAGAAAGAACGAGACAGAGAGAGACGGAGAGAGAGATACAGAGAGAGAGAGAGACGGAGAGAGAGAAAGAGAGAGACGGAGAGAGAGAGACAGAGAGAGACGGAGAGAGAGAAAGAGAGAGACGGAGAGAGACAGAGAGACGGAGAGAGACGGAGAGAGAGAAAGAGAGAGACGGAGAGAGACAGAGAGAGATGGAGAGAGATGGAGAGAGAGACAGAGAGAGATGGAGCGAGACGGAGAGAGACAGACAGAGAGAGAGACGGAGAGAAAGAAAGAGACGGAGAGAGACAGAGACAGAGAGAGAGAGACGGAGAGAGAGAAAGAGAGACGGAGAGAGACAGAGAGAGAGAAAGAGAGACGGAGAGACGGAGAGAGACAGAGAGAGAGACAGAGAGAGAGACGGAGAGAGAGAGACAGAGAGAGAGACGGAGAGACAGAGAGATGGAGAGAGAGACAGAGAAAGATGGAGAGATGGAGAGAGAGATTATCAGTTATAATCAGGTTTTCATTTCTCCTCTTATAAAATACAGAAGCTTCCAGATCGTTGATGGACGTGTGCAGTGTGGAAAAGTTTATGTTGAAACAGTTAAAACTTAAAAATTGAACAACGAAACGTAATGAAAAGAAGATTTTAGGATTTCTGTTTAACACGCAGTAACCTAAGAGCTGATTGTGTATTTCTTTCTTTCATTCATTTTTTAGCACAAATAATCAATTTAAATACTTTAATAAATTTCATTAAAACATTCGCAGACATTTTTTGCTGTTATTAAAAATCTTAATTTGGAGATTTGCTCGGTTGAGTCTCAGGTTATTAGTAATAAAAATGTAATTTACATGAACACACACACACACATACACACACATACACA
>QMIH01003619.1:0-13362 GCA_003987875.1 Clarias batrachus | reverse complement strand
ATATATATATATATATATATAAAACGGATGATTTCTGTATCTTCCTTTTATTTCAGGTAGACATACTGATTTCAGCGCATGACTTAATTATCAATAAACAGATTTAATTTAACTGAAACAG
The DNA here is from genome assembly GCA_003987875.1 of Clarias batrachus. NCBI lineage: Eukaryota > Metazoa > Chordata > Actinopteri > Siluriformes > Clariidae > Clarias > Clarias batrachus. Next base: position 13,241 of record QMIH01003619.1, on the reverse strand, counting down.
CCATTCAAGTAATGTAGGTGATATTTTTTTCATAAATATTTCCTATTTTAGCCTCTAAAGAATTTGTAATTAATTATAAATTGCGATTCTTTTATTAAATAAAATTTTTTAACCACAAACGCAAACATTTCAAAACCGTATGACATTAAACTTTGTGAATGCAGGCGCGTTACACAAGCAACATGCTTAAAAACAACCACTGTGCATGACATCATTCGGAAAGTTGAATTAATAATAATAATAATAATAATGAAAAAGAAGAAAAACTGTTTTTAATAATGCAGAATGCATAGAATCTGAATGACAACAGTCCAGGCTGTGGCTCGTTCCCCATCCATGCCACCTACTGCCATCACCATCACATCACATCACATCACGCCATGACATGACGACCCACAGAGCACAGCGAGCACACGGGGACACACAGACAGGGAGGAAAGGGATTTGGGGTAAATAAAAAAAATAGCCAAGATGCATTGGGGTCTGTTCTGGTTTAGGGACCCTGTGACCTCTGACCCTCTAACCTGCAGGGCGGGGCCCGAGAGGTCGTCGTTGTGGAGGTGAGCGAAAGTGTCGGCCATCATGGCCTGGTGTCTCCTGAGCTGGACGAGGAGCAGGGTCAGCTCCTCCGGCTGCAGAGCGGTATAAGGAGAGAAAGTGGGTTCAGCACATGACCCTGAGGTCACAGGGATCAAAATCAGGAGCTGAACTTTCTGTCTTTATGTTCCACCTCATATACAGTACCATCTCATACAGTACACCACCTGAGACACCACCTCACAAACCACCTTCTAGATCACCTCATGGACCTCCTGATACACCACGTGATACAGCACCAACCTCATATACCATGTGCACTCCCTTGTATCTACTTATATCACCATGTACACTACCTCATACACCACCTGCTACAGTATACCATCTCATACACCATCTCATACACCACCTAACAAACCACCTTTTAGATCACCTGCTACACCACCTCATACCCCATCTCACACACTACCTGCTACACCACCTCATATACCACCTTATCTACATCACCAACAAATCACCTTYTAGATCACCTGCTCTAGAACCTCCCCCCCCCTCATATACCACCGGCTACACCACCTCACACACCACCTTATGCACCAATTCATATACATCCTAACAAACCTAAATGCTACACCACCTCACATACCACCTTCTAGATCAAATGCTACACCACCTCAAACACCATCTTATACATAAGAGTGGTACACCACCAGATACACCACCTCATGGACCACCTAACAAACCACCTTCTAGATCACCTCATGCACCACCTCATGCACCACCTGCTACACCAACTAATGCACCACTATACAATATGTACCATGTGATACACCACCTGCTGCACCACCTCATAGACCCCACAATACACCAGGTCACAAAACTCCATACAGACCACCTCATACACCACCGTGAACACCACCTAGCACATCATCACCCACACACCACCTTTAGACTCCACCCCTTCTGTAATCGCCCTGCCCTTAAAAAACACTTTGTTTAGTTTTTTGACGCACCGTTTTTCCGTGTAGGCTCGGCGCACTGACAGTGTGTGTGATGTAGCCCATCGTTGGCATCGATCTTCTGTCTATTTGTACTGGCTGTGAGGATAAAAAGACATGAACAGATATTACTAATATACAGTAGAAACATGAATATTATTATACAGGTAGAACAGATTATTCAATGTTGTTCATTATATTGCCATATAATTGATTTGTGCATGGGAAGGCATATATTTATATATATTTTTATTTGTATACAGATGTGTGTGTTTTACACAAGTTTATCACATTTGTATTCTTCCTTAGTCTGTATATGTTCATGATGTTTGCATGCCACATTTTTTGCCTTCTTCTTTTCCTGCCTTTTATACATACAGGTATTTGGAAAAAAGTTTTGTTTGCTTTAGTAATTTGTGCTTTAGTTTTAAATTTTGCATATTTTTTATGTATAATTTTATTTCCATCTCTTGATCCAATAATATCCTTTTCTTTAAACCATGGAGTTTTGTGAAGTTCACTTTTTTTTTCACAAAGTCATTTCATTAATTACACAAAACTTTTCGTCAATTAAAATAACATTTGTTTGCTAACAGCAGTTGATGCGATGCAGATCTCTCCTGCTGCTCCCAAGGCTTGAATTTTTTGCTGTGTCAGATGTATGTATTTATTTATTTATTATAAATAGAGGCACAGAAAGAAGAAAACATAGTGGTTTAAAGCAAGCCGTAAAAAATGCAACCATACTTAAAAAAAAAAAAACGCCCTCAGCATAATTTTATCATTTTAAGAGCAAACTTTTTAACAATCCTGGAAGGAGCTAACTGGAGGGATAAACAAAGTGAGCTTCTGAAATAAATAAATAAATAAATAAACAAATAAATAGTTGGTGTGAAATAAAAAAATTTAAAAATTAACCTGACTTTTTGCATCCGTAATTATCAACAAAAAACCCTTATTAATTATATTCCGGCTTTATCCACAGAACATGTACAGTGGAACCTCGGATTGCGAGTAATGTGGTTTACGAGTGTTCCGCAAACCGAGCAAAGATTTTTAATACATTTTTCATCGGAAACCGAGCAAGTATTAGTTTACGAGCGCCGAGTATCATGTATCACGCATGCGACTCTTATTTTGACACCGAACGGCAAGTGATCACAACTGAACCAATGATTTTTCTCTCTCTTGCCCTGCGGAATTATGGGTAATCATCTCCCCTGCTCCCCTTGGTCTTAGTGCTCGTCTCTCACTGGTATAATCAACGTCTCCCTCTCCGTTTCATTGTGTCTCATATGTGTGTGTGCGCACGTAATTTGACACCGACACACACACACATACACCGACACACACGCACACACACACGCACACACGCACGCACACGCACTCTCACCTGTGCGCACAATTTGACACCGACACACACACACATACACCGACACACACGCACACACACACGCACACACGCACGCACACGCACTCTCACCTGTGCGCACAATTTGACACCGACACACACACACGGACACACACACACTCTCGGCTTCACACACGCACACGCAGACACGCTTTCTTCACACTGAAAACTCAGCTCTGTCGGGATTCTTTTCAAAGGTAAAGTGCTGGTTCATTTGTTTTATTAAATTTTTTTTTACTTTACAGCAGTGATTTCGTTGGTATGCGCTCATGCGAGTGTCATTAAACAGATTTCTTTTTCTTTTCCCCCTGTTAAAACAGTGCTTCCGTTGTGTGTGTTTGTTGTGAAACTTAAAAAGCGAGGTGGGGGGAGGGAGGAGGAGTTTTACTGTGTAAGACGAGGTGAGGGAAGGGGCTAATTTCACACACACACACAAATACATGGCGCCTGCCCGCACAAACGGAAACACTTACCTGTCGGGATTTTTTTTTAAAAGTAAAGTGCAGGTTAATTTTTTCTTTTTACTTTATATATTGTATCAATTATTTTTATGTATTTATTTGTTTGGGCTGTGGAACGAATAATTAGAGTTTTCATTATTTCTTATGGGAAAATTAGATTTGGTTTACGAGTGTTTGGGAATATGAGCCTGTTTCCGGAACGAATTATGCTCGTAATCCAAGGTTCCACTGTATTTATTTTATATTTGATATATATGATGTTTTATATTGATTTTATATTTATATTGATATTTATGATGACATATCTGCCAGCAGGATCTCTGAAAATAATCACTTAAATCATGTAAAAGATTGTTGCAATTGTCTGCATGTTTTGTCATTCTCAAATGTTCCTGTTCCACTGTTACTAAAAAACAAATAAATCAAAATATTCCCTGAAATTCATTCAGGCGCAATTCTGAGGATAGAAGGGGCAATTTGCACATGTTGTCATTGAATTTGAATTTGAATTAAACTCTTGATGAAAAATATAAAGAAAAAACTTTTAGTTTGAAGTCATGAACTGTTTTTTTTCCTTTCCAGTTGATCTGCATTATCATAATCTGGGGGAAATTTAAATGAGCACAAAAAGTTTAGATTTGGAAAATGAAAAACAGTGTTACGATTATGATTTTCAAGTGTTACGGATGTGACGTTTATGAACCCGTACTCTAGATCTCAGGGATGGGACTCACCATCGGGGGAGCAGCCGATACGATATTATCACGATATCTCTGTGCCGATTCCATTCGTATTGCGATTCCATAAATATCACGATTTTATAAATATCCTCTTTGTTACAATTCTACACAAACTTAACAGAAAAAAAAAACGCGCTAGTTCCACACAGGATGCTGTGCTGCCTGCCAATGCGTGAATGTCTTAGAGCGCCACCTGTAGGATTATAGAGGAATAGCAATATTTCACCACCTCACATGCAAAAATCGATTTTGGAGATACTGCGCGAGTGCATGAAAGATTCGAGATACATCACTGCTTTAAATTTTTCCCCCAGTTCTCCTAGATGCAGTACGTGAAGAATGATGCAGTTTTTTCTATAAGTTAAAGTTAGATACAGTAAAATATAACTGAAATACATGCTTCATGCGTTGTTTTGCGATGCAGTGAATGCACTATAATGTACTATAAAGTTGTCCATTTCATTGTGTCTCAGCTCCACAACCTTTCTGAGCTTTCTGGAAAATAACAAACACAAAATCTAAAATTCATCTGATAAAATGTTACAAGGTGGTCAACTAATTGCTGGAGTTCCTCGATTTGGGAAAGAAACCTTTCTGCAAAATTCCACCGAGTGAGACTGATCCTAAAGTCGAGTGATGTAGCTGAGGTCAGGTACTGTACAGTGTTAAGACTAACGTTAATAATCCTAATAACGATAATGACTGTTCTGCAATTTGCTATGTGTCATTATAATTGTTACATTTGACGCCACCAGGTCTGATTCTCTTTCTGAATCTCTTACCTTGGAAAGCGCTCTCGGGGAGGCGGCACGGACTACGTCCACGCTCGATACTTCGTCGATGGGTCGCACCGTCACTCTGTCCGCAGGCGTGTGAGGTCTGCGAGGTGATGCCAGTTTGGACGGGGGTACGTCGCATGGGGAAGGGGGCACGGACACCGAGCGTGGGACCTCCAGCATCACCCTGAAGGAGGACGCGTCCACGTAGTCGGGGACGGTGAAGGTGGGCGGAACCACGGAACCGCCGTGGCGGAAACGCTGCCTCTGCTGCCACTCGTAAAGCTGCCACACCATGCCCTCTTTAGCGGCGATGCGCTCGTCTGTGGACATGCGGAAGTGGCTGAGGCGGTCGTGGGCGTACTTGTAGTCACTGGGCATGTCGCGGGGCACCGGGGGCGAGCTGGCCGACGGCCGACGGCCGCTCTTTGGGAGAGACTGGTAGGACTCGGTCATGACCAGCTTGGGCTGGAGGGGAGGGGTACGTCTGGGGAGAGTGTACTCCGAGACAGGATGGCTGGACAGACTGAGACACAGACATTATGTCATTTCAAAAAAGTGATTTAAACTGGATTTTGTTCAAAACGTTTGTCTTTTTTATGACACACAAAAAATAATGCAGCTTTCAAGTAACATTCCATTAAATCAGAGGTGATTACATTAAAGAGAAAATGCACCACAATACAATGGGCAAAAGTTATGTTCTTCTGCAAAATAATTTTCGTTTGTGCCCCCGACACATTTTTTTATGTAAATTTCCAAAAAACTAAAATATGTTTTCATGTTTATCAAGCAATCAGAGAAGAATGAAATTAATCAACACTCTAAAAGTTAAAAGCTAAAATGTGAAAATGGCTTGTGGCTTCCACATTGCATGGTTTTGCATCAACCTTTTCTTTGAACTCTTAAAAACAAGTAATAATGAATCACAGAAAAGAAGATGCGTGTTGCAAAGCAGCGGAAAACAATACACATTTTTATTTACTTTCAATGGAAACAGGTGAATTCAGATTATTTCAAATCTGCATTATAAACCTGTAACAGGCATTATAAGCTACAGTATGTGGCTCCATATGTAATTATAATGGTGTGAATACTGGCTTACAAATGCATTCTAACATATGAATGTGTTTAAATCATGGTACATAAATAAGAGCATTAACCCTTTAACGTTACGCTCAACCTTTTGGTAAAGCACATTTTGAGTTACTACTGTGTATCTTCTTGAAAAATGTGTTAAACTTAACCTGACTGAGCCATCTCTACCGTTTGGTTAAGGTATGCTATGCTAAAAAAAAATCCACTAGATTTCAACGCAGTTTTACAGAGAAAGCTGTAACAATGTGCTCTGTGACACCGACCGCTGTTAAAAACGCTATACAGTCTGAACTGGATTGAATATCAGCATGTTTTTAAACTGAATGCCTTTTTAATTGCTTTGTAGCTTTCCACAAGAAATAAAGTGGATGTAACGACCCAAACATTTTATGCCGTTGCACCACCACACAAAATGTGACCTTTTCTGTTCTATTTATTTATTTATTTATTTATTTATTATTTGTCAATTTTCCCATGAAGCAACTCTGTGGAAAAGGCTTAGACATGCTTTCTGTTTTTTTTTTGTTGTTTAAAAAAAAAGCGTTGTTATTCACCCAAGTAAAAAAAAAAAAAAGTAAAGAAATTATTTCCATTGTTTTTTTCTTAGCGAGAGTTATCGATATTCTTATACATTTTTTTATTGGGCAGTAATAAGACTACTAAACATTATTTATCACTTTTTTTCCTGGCTTTATTCATTCAACAGATGTAAAAGCAAACATTATTTATAGTTTTACATTATGTATTACTCCTAAATAATATTACGTAAAGCTCATGTTTAATAAAACATTCATGCTACTTCTTGTCGTTCATGTTGTTCTTGTTTCTCACCAGTAGATGGAGCTCTTTCAATAAAGAAAAGGTGTGCGAACTGACCTTTTAGGCTCTCCTTTCTGAACTTTGACCCAGTGCTCCACCTGCGCCAGCGCCGTCTTCCTCTGCACGTGTTTTTCCGTGTCCGTCCGGGGCGCGAGAACCCTCTGATACGTCACGCCGCCGTTCTGCTCGCTGTGCACGCCGTTCCTCTGAGCGGCCACAGACGACGCGATGCGGGGCGGAGCTCCAGATTCCAGGGAAATGCCGTTTGCATCTCCATCTCCCGTGTAGACAACTTTGACCGGGACCTCCAGGCGTGCCTCTACCTCCTGCTCATGTCTGGGCTCTCGCTCCGTCACCTCCACCCATCCTGATTGGTGCAGGACCTCAGCATGGGCGTTGTTGTTGCTGCTTCCTGGGACGTGGTTGATCTGTGGCATGGCCTGTTGCTCAGATTTGGGAGTTTCTCTGTGGAGAAAAGTGCTTACGGTCAAAAAACAAGAAGAAAAAGTCCCTGATCTTTTTTTAGTAAGAAAAAGAAACATAGGTGTTCCTGTTAAATTGGACGCTGGGTATATGTACTGTTTTAAAATGCAAGCAGTAATGACAATTCTGTAACTTCATACGCATTTTTTAATTTTTTTTCCTGTAGTTTAACCCTTTAATGCATGAATAAAATACTCAGATCATTCTGTATTCGGCTTTGCATTTTAAATTTTCTGTCTTCATTTTCCTCCTTGTCTTATGCCCCCCCGCCCCCCTCAACATTCTTCCAGGATTGACTTTAAACGTAGCTTTACTCCATAGTTACCACTTTATTACTCCACTGTTGTACTTTTAAAGATAAACTGTGCTTCCAGCGAGAGAGGCTTTATCCTGATGAGCGAGTCTTTCCCGCGAACGCTACACGTGAGGCAGGAATACACTCTGGATGGGACATCTGTCCATCGCAGGACACCGCGCACACACATTCACAGCTAGGGACCATTTTTCCAGTCCAATCCACGGCGTGACGTGTTCCGGCACTCAGCTTTCAGGTGGTTTCATTCAATACTTCACGCAGAAAACAACAACTCAGGACGCGGTAATTGGTCTCTGAGCAGCTTCTGTAAACTCAGGCGTACTGAAACCATCTGCACTAGACGCCGGTCTAACAAGCTTCTCAGGGACGTGCGATATTAAAATATAACTCAGCCAGGCCAATTCATCATTGAAACAACGGTAACCTTTTTATTGCAGCGCGAACAGAAACGCTGCACACAATAACTCCAACCCTGAAGTCTGACAGCAATTTTCCTTTAAAGAATTTGTGTTACAAGGAGTTTATCATTATCGGTGTACACTGTCTAACACTCATTTAAATTATATATATTACAGATTTTATATTATAACCATCAAATTGAGCATAAACACTCAGTAGCTGCTGCTCAAATTTACTCTCCTTAGTCGTGACATATACACCAATCAGCCGTAACATCAAAACACGAAACATTGTGTCCGGTATTGTGTAGGTTGTGGGTTGTGATGCGGATCAGACTTGTTTATTCCATGGACACTTGAACGGATTGTAATCTGGGGTAATAATCTGGCAAACGTTTTCGTTCAGTACAAACTCTGTTAGAGATTTTATTGACCTAGTTAACCCAGTGTAAGTATCTATCCAGGGATGTAAACTTTAAAGCACTTTTTGTAAGTCGCTCTGGATAAGAGCGTCTGCCAAATGCCTAAATGTAAATGGAAATTTTGTGATTTATTTGTACGCCAGACAGGAAAGCAGTAGGTGATGTACGAGGCCTCCATTCAGACAAAAACAAGACAAAACAAAATCCGCTGGGTTTTGCATGCAAACAAAAGTAGCAGGTGCGACCAAGTCCTCAGACAAACTGCGGTCGGTTCTGGAGAAAGCTCAGTAAAATGCATCAGCTACAGCATTGCACACGCAAACAACTGCTGTAGAGCAGGGAGGCCTTTCGTGAATAATGGAATGAAATGTTTCTCCATCCGAGAAGTTCTATAAAGAGCAGAAAACAATAACGAATGAAACAAGGTCCGTGTTCGGTGTGACGACCCTTCAGTGTCAGGGATAAAGGTTTATAAGGAAATAAGCCATTAAATTTTACTGCGCATCCGCAAGATCCGTGTGTGTGTGTGTGTGTGTGTGTTACGCCTAATTTGCACAATGCTAATATTTGCACTGTTGTACATATGCTACTTCTGGCAGATGCTAAACTGCACCTGTGTACTAACGATAAAGTTATCATCTCTTTCTATGTAAAATTAATACAACACGATATAGAGAAAGGGGACACTGGAGAAATGACCGCAGTATAAGAGGAATAAATTCCACAGGATGTGCTTTTATAGGAAAACAATCAGTGTCTCAGTGACTGACGAATGTTGTTTAATTTAGAAATGACAATTTCTCACTTGAGGAACTGGGAAAAGCGCGGGATTAAAAAACGGCCTCGTTAATAAGTTTGTAATTGCAAGAAACGCAGCATCTCACACACCTTCATTGATTTAACACACACCTCGTCTTCCCCACGGAGAGATGTCGAGCTTCTTCAGCTCAAACTCTGACAGACAGTTTATCTTGATAACAAAATGTGCTTAAAAAAGTGCTCTCTCTCTCTCTCTCTCTCTCTCTCTCTCTGTATTCTGGTGGAAAGAGTTTGTTTTTATTTCCACACTATTTTTGTTAAAACTCCACCTCCACTGCATCACCATCACAACGACTCGTATTTCACTGGATCTCAACAGGCAGTCAATTTATCTACAGCATAAATAGCAATTTATTACCGCGTGTATTCAGCATTTTAGTGCTTAATCCATTGTAGCCTTAGAGACTTGACTGCACCTCAGGTTGAGATTTTACAATGAAAGACTAATTTAACTCTTTTATATGCTTATAAACCGGTCTCTACCAGTAATGTGTAACACTGTCCTCTAGATGGCGACCTTTGATCATGTTGAAACCCCTAGGTACCCTGTTTCTACAGGAACATTCCATACTACTTACCATCACTACACAACATTACGCCTCTTTTGGGCTGCTTTAGGTTTTAAAAAAATCTCTGTTCATGCTAATTTGAAGGGAAATAAAAGGTGGCCTAAAAGAGAACTTTGTGGGATACCGTACTATACATTTTACAGACTGTACTAAAAGGACAAAACAAAGAGGGACTCAAGCCTTATGAGACACCATACTGCACTTTTTAAGTTGTGACAAATTTATATTAACATTAAGATAAAGGAAAACTTTATATGGCCTAAAACAGAACCCTGAGGAACACCGTGTCAGATTTTTTTTTTGTCTATGGAAATGTCTTGTTAATGCTAATATAAAAGAAAAATAGAGGATGTAAGTGTAACTGTTTAGAGCCCAAGGTTAGGCTGGCATTTAGTGTCTATCTACATTAGCATTAGCAGTTAGCAGCTCACCAGTAACAACTAACCCATGCTATTTTAACTATTTAATAGGAAATACAATGTATATAAAAGTAAATCAGAACAGAACCCTGTTTGACACAGCTTGGATTTCTATTTATGCTCAAGATCTGGTAACTGTGTGCTAAGATCTAAGAACTAAACYAGGAAGAAATACTGATCGTATCCATAATCTGAGACTGATTCTCTAACRAGATTACACTACAAACTGAAACAGATTGTGCCTCTTATTCTTACTCACTGTTAGGCAAGCTTCCTGTGTCTATCTGTTTCCAAACATCCAGATCTCATGTTTCTGTATAATGATAAGGCTCATCTCTGGACGTCTGGATCCTGCTAGCTATCGCTATCATCATCATCATCATCCTCATCATGGCTCTGAGACAGAGAACAACAGAGCAGGGGAACTCCGATATGAGGAATGTGTACTAAAACCTCAAATGGTTTAGKATCGATAGTGTGGCTTTACACTCGATACTGTGTTTAATGCAACATCGGTTTGTAAATAGCAGCAGAAATGTGACTCAGTGATTCCAGGGGGAAAGAAAGTCGTTCTGACAAAAAGCAGCTGTTCGTCTTGACGTCACTGAGCCTCGCTGAGATCAATGAAATAGACAGAAGCACAACAGGAAGCACAGATTTGTCCTTTAAATCCATAAAGAAGTGAGAATCCTGCATCGCATTCTGCATCATCCATCAAATCTCATTAACGTGCAATAGTAACCATGACGCTTCACGGTTTAACAAGTACATGTTAGAAGTTTAATTGAATTGAAAATTATGCTCAGCAAACCTTTGCCATCACATTTGCAGTATATTTAAAGTCTGCTTCTTTTTTTTTTTACTACAAACTGTAGCTTAGTCTGACTGATAATATATCATTAGAGCACAGTAATATTTTTTATTTATTATTTTGCTTGTTATGAATTTGAGAACATTTGGACACTAAAACTCTTAAACATGTTTTTTCTTCATTTTTTCATGGCCAGTTTATACTGCTGTTAAGATAAAGGAATAAGGATGAATGTTACTGGAATTTCTTTCTCTCTTTTTTTCTTTTAAACCAAATTCCCCCTACAGAGGACAATAAAGTCACCTATTGTTATATATTTATTTTTAATGATCATTATATGATTACTGTATGATGGATTTAATGATATATATTAAAAATGTTTTTGTATAGCACTTTAAACAATGTACAGCAATCAGCCATAGCATCAACACCAACGCAGAAGAACTGAAAAACACGGTTCATCGATTATACCACTGTAAACTGGTGACGGGATGATGGGCACCAAAGGCTCACCCATGCCCACAGGGACCCAAGGCCAGCCCGTACGGCCCGGTGCCACAGAAAAGCCAATCATTGAGTCACAACTCACTGAAATAAGGTAAATTCTGGTCAAGCCCAAGGCCCCGACCCAACCTCCAAACTCCCCAGATCCCAAGTCAGATCCACGGAGACCCCACCCCACAGCCAAGATTCTAGTGCCAGGCCACTAGTACAAGGGGAACCCAAAACTTTTTTGGTTTTAATGTTAATGTTTTTAATGTTGTTGCAGATCGGGTGTAGATGGACGGATAAATAGACGGATGGATGGATGGATGGATGGATAGCTATTGGACCGTTCAATAAAAGATTAATAGAAAACCAAGAGCACAACAAAGAAAACATAAAAAAATGAGATATTATAAAAAATAAACCTGGATGTTATTATTATTATTTCCTATCTGTACAACTCTCAAAAAGCGACTTCTTTTTATTTTAATTATCAAGAGTTTAAATGTTATTAAAAATTATAATTTTTAATAACATTTAAACTCTTGATAATATACATATGTATATATATACAGTATATACAGTGCTGTGCAAAAGTCTTAGGCAGCATATTATCTGTAGTACAACTTTTGCTATGTATGTTTATTAAGTCTGCATTGTTATGTACAAGACCATTCCCTACAAAGATACACTAAAATTCATGAATAAATAACATTACAGAAGAATATTTGCATGCGTGTAAAGAAAGTGACATATTACGTACATATATAAATAATAAAAGTTCAAAATTCCTTATAACTACTGACTTCCCACAGAGTTAACGCTGAGTTGGGATGAAGTGCCGGACAGAAGGAACTGTGGGTAAAAAGTAGAGAGGAGAGGAGAGGAGAGTGTGTCCTGACCTCTTTAAGCTGTGGCTCTGCATGAGCGCCGCCTGGTTCATGGCCCGGATCCAGCCGTTCATGTCCTCCTGCGTGTCYSCGCTGAAGAAGTAGGTCCTCATGCCGCCGTGCTCGGCCTGCGAGCCAATCACAGAGTTCTTACTGTAAATGTACGAGCGCATGCCTGTGTGAGTCGCCTGAGGACAGAGACAGAAGGACAGACAGAGAGAGAGAGAGAGAGAGAGAAAAGGTAAAGAGAGGCTGAAGGGGTTTAGTGCTGCGTCCCACAGCGCTGATGTTCAAGTCTAAAGCTGATTGGTTGGAGGGCGTTGATGAATTTTCTATCACAGCATGTATCAGTGATGTCACTATAAATAAGACAATATTAAAAAAGAGAGGCTCGTGAGCGAAAGACTGCTCTAATATACACGAGAACAGGAATTAAGTTAAATTAGACAATAAAACATGGTATAATGTATTTAATTCAGTTAGCATAAATAAACATAAATATTGACAAAATAAATCACATAAAAAAAATTCATCAGTGGAAAAAAAACATGAATGAAGATAACAATGGTTAAAAATCAAAAACTAAATCAATTCATTGCAGAGACAAAAGACACCTGTGAAAAATAAAATCACTGTACACTGAAATAAATAAATAAATAAAACACAAAACAAAAACTCATAAATGTAGAATAAATCAGTGGAAAAATCAACAAGGGAATCTAAACGACTCACTGATTAGCAGTGTGTGTGTGTGTGTGTGTGTGTGTGTGTGTGTGTGTGTGTGTGTG
>QMIH01003617.1:0-24355 GCA_003987875.1 Clarias batrachus | reverse complement strand
ATATACATTAATGTGCAGTTATTTACCCAGAGTTTATTTATCATGAATTATTTTACTAAAAGTGATAATGACTTTGGATATCTTTTATCTTTTTTGTGCTGTTTGACATTTAACTGTATAAATGTATTCATTAGTTAGATTATTTAATTATATATTGATACCCGCCTCTGTTGATGAACGATCACTCTCCGAGACTACTCATTCCTCTGAGTCACGTTAAAGATTTGTTCAAAAAGAACCAATCGTTCATGAACGACTCATCACTACTGTATGTACGTTACAAGACAACGGAATATAGTTACTGTATCATCTAACCAGAAGTGCACTTGTCACTCAACAGTACACAGAGGAGTTTTTTATTGTCTTTAGCAATAATTAATCATTAATAACTAATAACTAACTCCAGCTGCTGCGTCTCTCTTGTTGTCGTCTGAGGAGAGTGTAACAGGGGTGTGTATAGTTTCTGTCAGGAACACTACTGTAATGTGGGAATGATTCATGTGTCTCCTGTTAATCGAGTCTCCTCAGCTGAAACCACTTTCAATTAATATTTCATGTTGGTTATAATACTTGTTAAAATGTTATATTGTACATAATTAGTTAACAATTAAAATTAAATGAGAAATTATAGGCAGATTTCAAGACGCACTCAACTGTATGAATATATTTATGTGCTTGTTGACACCCGCCTCTGTTTGTTGTAGCAAATCTACACACACTGACACACCATGACCAACTGTTCCTACATCTGCATCGTGTGGATCAGCGTCTGTGTGTGTAAGTCACATTCATATCTTTCATAAAACAGATGAAACATAATGTTATTAAAGTAACTGCTCTGTCCAGATGAATCTATATTATAATCTCTCGTGTCTCAGTCCTCCTCTCTGCAGAACCTGAGATCAGTGTATCTGGCCCAGTGGGTTCTACAGCTGTCCTGCCGTGTGAACTGACGAGTGTAGACACTGACATACCGTATATTAAATGGACCACTGAAGCTGAGACCGTGTTTGAGCGAGAGGGTGTGGCCTCGTACCTAGCTGGTGGATATGAGGGTCGTGTGGACGTTCCTGTGGAGGAGCTGCGTAAGGGGAACTGTTCACTGGTGTTACACAATCTGACATTCACTGATACAGGAGTCTACACCAGCTACCAGACAGTGAGACACACCAAGAGATCTGTGAACTTCAAAGTGGTCTCGATCAGCCGTGTTAAACTCTCAGTCAGTGGTAAGTGTGTTGGTCTGAGTAGAACACACATGGTTCTTCTGTTTTGTTCTAAACACACTCAGACAGTCTTTAAACTGGAAGCATCTGCATTACACAAGTGCACTAGTTTTTTATTCAATTATCTGGTAATTAATAACGATGAGACGAAAAAATATAAAGGGTGTTCAGGTCAAAGCGAGACTTTTGGTAACAGTGCAGAATAACAGAACACAGTCCTGAGAGTAAACACTCCCTTTATTTCTCTATATAATCCCCTGATACACTAATGCACTTAGTGCATGCCTCCCAGGAACTCCTTTAATGTCTCAAACGAGGAACTGACTGGGAGCGATGTCAGGACCGTACGGGGGGCGTGGCGATAACTCCCAGCTGAGTTCCTGTAAGGTGCAAGTGGTGTTGGTGAATGAGTGTGTACAGTTCACACAGACAGATAGCGACAAGTTATCCATCAGCTTTGAAAGATCAGCCGTATGTGTCCTCACTGAATGTTCACACTAATGACTGCAGTGAGCTCCGCGCCTTGTTCAACCAGGATCGTCATTCACAGACGTACGGCCTTCTTTAAAACCTCAGATGTTTTACTGTCTCATCACTGTACTGTGCTTGAAGCCTTCTGTAAATATCAATCACTTTTACTCCATTCACCAGAAATTTTATCACAAGTCCCGGATTGACTTGAACTCTCCTTGTATTTTAGCTTCATGGTGAAGTGCACTTACTGAGGATTTATGATCATTCACGATGATGCAGTAATTTATTAATATTTTTTTTTTTTTTACTTGTAGTTTCCCGTCGTGAAGACACACCCAGCAGTATCTCGTCAGCTCCTTCAGGTGAGTCAGTATCTACTGTACCTTCTCTATAAAACACTGATTTTTTTTGATTATTCAATTATTCAGTCTTTCTCAGAAAGGGGTATATTGCTGTTTTTTTTTTTTTTTTAATCCTTCTTTAAAAATTTACAGCTATTTCTCAGTGCTTTGATTTACACAGGCTCAAAAGTAACTGGACAGTTGACTGAAGCATTTTAAAGGTGTGTGTGTGTATTTGGTAGATGTTGATGAGAACTCTCAGTACACAGTGTAAAGAGGTGCTGATGCAGGTGAAGGAGCTCATCATTAGTCTGTACATTAGAATAGAACTGAGTTAAACAGGACTGAGCTGTTACTGGTATAGGGGGCGGGGCTTATTATTCTGCTATTAGCTTAGCCGTGCTGTCTGAGTCACACAGATCTCTGGGTTAGATGTGATTTTAAACCCCAGTGTCCTCATATAATGACCGACACATTTTCTCCCATCACCACAGTGTGCATCTCTGCATGTGAAGACTGAAAAACCCTGAGTGAATTATGACAATTCAGGACTTTCAGCAGCACTGAATTTATATTTTAAATGAATAAAAATTATGACTTTTTGTTGATTTCAGAAAAAAAAGTAAATTTAAACTTGTGCACCAGACTCATGGGGTTCTCTTTTGTTAAAGATGTTATACAGTTATTCTGCTCCATAAAAAGCCAGCTTACAGAACAGAAATTCCACTGAATGTGTGTACATGATCTAGTTAAATCAAATAACCCTCATTTGTGTCTCTCTGCAGTAATGAAGAGTCCTCACCCACTGGTCCTGGTCCTGTCCCTCGTCTCATGTTCACTCGTCCAGCTCTTCTGTGGAGAAACATGAGTGTGACCTACAGCTGTGTACAGGACTGTGTGTTTCAATCCCACACAGTAAACTACACACTGCAGCTTTTACACACTTTCCTGTCAGAACTCAGCATTAGTGAGACTGGACTTTCTTCCAGAACTGAACCTGAACAGGATTTTGTTCTGGAGAAACCAGTTTGTTCTTCTCACAGCGTGGTGTATCACATGATCCAAACATCTGCACTTTACTCTGAGTTAAGCTGCTGTTACACTGCACAGTTACAGCAGACCTTCATTATCATTACTGGTCACATTATACGAGACAAACTGAAGGACATTTGATACTCTGTTCGAATAAACAACCTCACCTCCTCCGGTCTCCCCCTCAGCACTGGAGTTCCTCAGGGGTGTGTGTTGTCCCCTCTCTCATACTCCATTTTCACCCATGACTGCGTACCTGCCTCTGCCTCAAACAGCATTATGAAGTTCACAGATGACACCATGGTGGTGGACCTGATCAGAGGTAACGATGAGGCGCTTACAGGGAGGAGATCCAGCACCTGGGAGCACGGTGTGAGGACAATAACCTGGAAGTCAACACAAAGAAGATGAAGGAGGACATTGTGTGTTTCAAATGAGCTGCCAATCACACACACTCCCATTGACATCACCGTGTACACAGTGTACACAGATTTATCTCTGAAGGCTTCACCTGGTGTTAACTAATACACCACTGTATGTTTCTACCCTTTCATCCACTATGCATCTTTGTACTGTCCATAACTTATATTTATTATTGCACTACTGTATATTTCACTCATATTTATTCTGTATATACTGTATCATACAGACATCCATATTTGTACATCTTTTATATCATGTTTATTTGTGCATGTTATCATCTTGACACGTCTTATCTACTGCACAATGTTTACACAGTTACACTCTATATTACTAGATATAACATATACGTATTACTTACTGCACTTGTATATTAATCACTCTCACCCTGTACATATGAACCTACACCCTCATTTACCACATTATTATTTATTGTAAATAGGCCACTTATGCACTTTTCATGTACTTTGCACAATGACAATAGAGTTGAATCTTAAATCCCGAGAGTTAGCTAATAAATTCTATTTGTAATAAATTAACTTTACAGAAATCTTTCTTTTTATGTTGTGTTATGTGTTTCGATTACAGCATGTACATGTTTTAAACACACACATAGGCAGGCACAACTTTTAAGATGAAGACATTTTACTTTTAACAACCAACAATACAACTTTTTAAAACAGTATTGTGGAATGTGCGTGGTTTCAGAACTCAGAAAAAGAATGAAAATCATCAATCACCTAACTAAACTAAAAGCTGATATGTTGATATGAAATGAAACACATTTGACAAACTTGGACCTTCAAAACCTAACCTTTAAACAATATTATAAAATATTCTCATCAAAATACAATAGTAGACAACAAGGTGTCTCAATCTTAATCAATAAAAATCCCACTGGTCCACAATACATCCATCACTGACCCAGAAGGAAGATTTATTATCATTATTCCATCAATTAATCATTCAATGCTTGCATTGGTTAATATCTACAGCCCAAATAATGATGATCCATTTTTTTCCCCCTAATCTATTTTCTCTATTGTGTGACTCAATAAACATCATCATCGCTGGTGACTTTAATAGGTTGAGAGTCTCCTTTATGAGTCTTGGAGCATTGTTTGAAAGTGACAACTTAGATCCTAGTACTGAACACATCCCATTTGGCCTGTCAAGTTTGAATTGTTCAGCAGTACTCAGATATTCAAAGGTCTTTGATCAGTGAAATTGATGAAGGGCTGGAAGGCATCCTCAAGCTAGTGTCACCACTCTTTTAAGATCAACTTGACAGCCAGCCGTTTTCTGTTCCCCAGATCCTAGTATATATCTAGATACGCCAGAGGCATGAGCTTCTTGAAGTAGAAGCAATAAATCCCAAAATCAACGCTCAAGTTCCTCTGACAACACAAGAAATTGTCATTTATGAAATTGTCAATTAAGAATGTGTATAAAAAGTCTGTTTCTTGCTTAATGAAATGAAAGGAATCTCAGACATGAACACAATTTGTTTTTCTCAGTCTATTTATGTTTAATATTTAATTTTAAAATATTATCATATTAAAATCATCATACACCTGTACACACAAACCATCTGTATGAGCAAACCACACATAAAATACCAAATAAAAACAGATTCTCCTCTGTTAAGCAATGGGCTCTCCTTCTGTGAATTTATATTTATTGATGAGAAAGAGGGGTCGAGAAGAGAGTTCTTAGAACTTAAAACGCATGCAGGGGGGCGGGTTGAGAAGATAATTCTTGGAAGTTAAAACGCAAGCGAGGAAGTGAGTCGAGCAAAAAAACATGTTGAGGAAGTGAATAACGGCTTGTTATACAGTATGAATGATCCGATGTGCGATGTTTCATTTCAGGACTTAAATACCTGCCTGTGTCACTATTATGGATCAGGAGTGTCACATTTATCACATTTATCATATTTGACTGTTCATTGGATGTGGATTGTCTGGATTTGGAAAACTCTGCTTTACACATGTAGGAGAACTCTCTCTCTCTCTCTCTCTCTATCTGCTTTGACTATAGAATACATGCATTGTGTTACGTTTATGAAAATACTTTACATGAACAAGTGATTATTGTTTTTGTTTTTTTTTACTACAGGTAAAGTAATATCTATTATTTATTTATTTTCCATAATGGGACCCATGACCTCCTTTCTTCTTATCCACATCATGTGGATCAGAATACTGTATGTGTGGGTAAGTATCGCACTTTTGAAATTGCTAAGATATTGGGGTTTGATCACAAAACCATCAAATGTTTTGTTGCAAATAGACAACACGGTCACAAGAAACATGTTGAGAAAAAAGATCCAAATTAACGGCCAATGATTCGAGAAGAATCATTAATCCTCAAAATCCTGAAAACAACGTCCCGATCAGTGCTTCTTCTTCTTCTGCACAGTGGAGATAGCAGATGAAACATGAAGTTAGGTTGGAGTTGTGGAATTTAAATGCATTGCATATACGCTCAATAATAAAGGTGGGAAATATAACATATTTATGGTATATTGCACTTCTTTTTAGAGTATTGTTTTAAAATACATGACATATCTAGATGTTCATTTTCATATTTCAGACCCCGTCTCCGCTCTACTTCAGATCAGTGTATCTGGCCCAGTGGGTTCTACAGCTGTCCTGCCGTGTGAACTGACGAGTGTAGACACTGACACACTGTATATTAGATGGAACACTGAAGCTGAGATTGTGTTTGAGAGACTGGATCAGAGGTCGTATCATGGTGAGGGATATGAGGGTCGTGTGGACGTTCATGTGGAGGAGCTGTATAAGGGGAACTGTTCACTGGTGTTACACAATCTGACATTCACTGATACAGGAGTCTACACCAGCTACCAGACAGTGAGACACACCAAGAGATTTGGTCCTCTCAGGACAATCAGCCGTGTTAATCTCTCTGTCTCTGGTAAGTGATTTTATATCAGTAAACTGGTCTTTAATACATTTATAATAAATACAGTGTGGGCTAGTTTTCACCACAGGGTCAGTAGTAGCTCAGTGGTTAAGGCATTGGATACGGTTTGGAAAGTCCCAGGTTCAAACCACACAACCACCAAATTCCCACTGTTAGGCCCTTGAGCAAGGCCCTTAATTTCAATTGCTCAAATATATAATGATGATATATAAAGTCGCTCTAGATAAGGGCATCTGCTAAATGCCTTAATGTAAGTGTGATTATATAGAGATAACAGTAATTGGCCGATCATCCTTAGATATAAACGATTCTGTACCGAGCGCAGAAGCTTCCGAGTGTCGCAACAGAAATGCATTTTTTGACATTACATTATCAAAACACATTAAAAGCCTTCCATCTGCCTTTTTCTTCAATCTCTGTAGAAAAATTAGTCTCAAACACTCTGATTACACACACACAAGTATCAAAACACTAATTATCTCTAATCAGACATCAATCATGCGTGCTCACAACCACTCGACCTGCGCTCTCACTGTCGAGTTGAGTTTTGAGACTTTGGAGGCTTTTGAGGCGGTAAAACATCACAGTTTCTTCATGATCCTACAGGTGGCGCTCTAAACTATTTTCATCTTGTGTGTTAGGAATGAATTATTTGCGTTTAGAAATAATAATCCTGGCAGAAGACAGTGTACATGCTGCTCAGTAACAATGTAGCTTTTTGTTTAAGTTGAAGTTAAATGTTAAACGCTTGCATTTGAACTTAGTTTGTAGTGTTTAAATGCTTGCTTGGTTTTTAATTGAGAAAAACTAATGTTTTAAGAAACAGGCTACATTTAATTACCCATTAAACTTTTTTTAAAGGTTATTATTTAAACCTGTAAAAAAATCTTTGGGAAAATGTAATATTGAATTGTGACATTTATAAAATTGTGATTGCAATCTTAATTGAATCAACACCAAACTATTGTTTCTTATCTTATCGAGAGGGGACTGGTGACTCCCATCACTACTATTCACACTGGAACCTTAGATTGTGAGTAACTTGGTCTGCAAACATTTTGCAAGACGAACAAAACTTTTAAATTCATTTTAACTTAATAAACAAGTGAGGTCTTGATAAACGAGTAGTATACATGCACTTTGTCTGCCGAGCGTCATATGATCACAACCGAGCCAATAGCACTGTGGGATTGTGGGTAATCATCTCCCATGCTCAGTCTCATTGCACATGAATCACTAGTATAGTCAATATAGGTACCATGTGTGTGTATATGTGTGTGTAAAGCATCTTTTAAATTCTTTAGTAACTGTACTGCAACAGCGGACCTCATGAAGAAAAACCTCATGAAGAAAAACAGGTTAAACAGGCTGCAACATTTGTAGCAATGGCACATTTCCGGCAAATTCTCAAAAGGAGGCAAAAGCAAGTGACATTAGAGAGGTTCATTGTTAAAGTCAAACAAAAAGAAAAAGATTCCAGTGATGATACAGAGACACTCTGTCAGACAGCAATAACTCCGGTAGTGATGATGAAAGTTGTCCTATACAATACCACCCCCCCCCCACCTCTCTCGTCTAATACCAGCCACGATTATTTCCAAAGGTAAACTGGAGGGTTTTTTTTTATTTCTACTGTATTTTTATATGAGTATTTTTTAGGTTGTGAAAGGACTCATTTGAGTTTCCATTATTTCTTATGGGGTAATTCGCTTTAATTACCTTGGAGTTGAGTAAAAGCAATGTTATGAACAGTTATGTGTCGTATTTAATAATCTACTTTAAAATAAGCTACTAATATAATTAGAAATAGAAAATACTGAAGGACTGGCAAAGTTTTATTTAATTCTGTCCAAACAGTTTCGTGTGACGCTGGACAGAAATACAGCATACAGACAGACAGATTTTTTTCTAAGATTGGTTTCTCATCCTTCAATGTAGGAAACATAAGGATATCATTGAAAGTGAGTTCTGACTAATGTACAGAAAAAAATCTTCAAAAATCTTTTCTTTACATTAATATCGCCGAGTCCAACTGTGAGCACACATTATGTATAATTCTGTGTGAAGTGTATATGTATATTTAGGGACAGGGATCACCAGGTAAAAAACACTAACACATGACTACACCCATGAGCCTTTTTGATTTGTATGGTTTTTGATTTGTATAGGTTAAAATGCACCGTAGGCTCATAGAAGAACTGCAATGTTTTGCCCATTCAAATACAAACAAAGAAATACAAAATTAAATACAAAAAAATGCTTCTGCTGTCAATGTGTTGATACATAAATTTATCCACAAACTAATCATAATATGGTATTTTTCCATAATGAACTGAATGGAATATCGGTTGTTTATGCATCATTAAAATAATTTTTCGCACACAATGACTTTGATCTTGACAGCAGTAGTCATTTATTATGTACCAGATCATTAGCAATTGTCTTTTATTTAAAGCCATGTCTTGGCCTGAACGTGTTTGTATATTTTGATGTATTGCACTAAATTTTTTTCCTCCCCTCCATACTAGTGCCTAAAGAAAGTCCAAAAACCACACATCCGAGAGCTATTACAATTTAAAGAGGCCAATGTTACACCCTTAATACCTAAAATCCTACAGAACTAAACTTTTAATGTACAGTGACTTTGTGTTTCTGAATTATTTTCCAGATGCTGCCAGAATGAACCGTCTTCACCCGCTGATGTCCTTGCTCTCATGTTTACTCTTTAGTAAGCCCTGCAGGCATTTTAAAGCTGTGCATAATAACATGCATCTGAAGATAAAGAGGAGGAAAGAGACACACAGTACATATCTAATCCTTCATATGTAGTGACAGTAAAGTGGCAACAGTGCCTTTAGACATCATGCAATGTCATTCTTTTTCTTAAATTATTAATTTTTCTTTTTTTTAAATCAACATTACAAACTAATATTACAGACAATGTATGTAAACACTCATCATGTAACTTCTTTTTACACGCCTCTTAAACAAGACTTTCAAGAATAACCTACAATACCAGTTACAAAATGATCTTGCTGTGTAATTTGCTTGGGAGAGATTCAAGGAGAAGGTTGGTAAACCCAATGGGGCAGGTTGGCACAAGTGACAAAATGTAGTTAAAACAACATTGTAAAACTGGATCTACATTTATTTCATACTTCTACTATGCAAAATAGACAACACAGTCAGACGTCCAAGCAGTCTGCAACTCCAACTGTTGTGTCACCATTATTTGCTTCCATAACTGGAAAGTAACAAGCTAAGGTCATTTTTGGGTATGAAGCTCGGCCACTTTTACAGATGTAAATACATATAGAAGATGTATTGTGTAGTATAATTGTGTTAAATGTTAATACCAATACTTATACTGGGTGTGTTTATTAAGCATATTCTACAGTTGAGCTGAATATGTGATAAGTCATAACACTGCATTTCTATGATCTGGGGCAGTGATGGAGAAGGGTGGCACAGTGTCACAACCAGACCAATCCCTGTGCCAACCTGCCCCAGCCTGCCTTTGGCCCATATTTCCCAAATTGCAGTTAACCAACACAAGGCATTTGGTTTTACACATAGCACCCTTAATACTTTTCCCTGTAACGTATAAATGAACTAGATGAGGTTGTAAATTTTAAGCACAAACCTTTTTTTCTTGCTGCACTGAACAACTTTAGGGGTCGTGAAAATCACGCATTTGGCCCACTGACGCAGAAATTACCCAGACATGCAAAGTAGCTGCCTTCCTGGAATCAACAAGTCGTGTGCACAAAAAGTGATGACCACACACACAACTACAAGCCGTCCGAGCGGTCTGCCAATCTGCTCGTGTGCCGACCTGCCTTCCTTCTCCTAACCCTTAAAGCTCACAGCATTTTTAAGAAATACATTTGAACCAAATATGGCAGATTTTTTAAAAAATTTAAACAATAACAAAAAACAAATATGGCATTCTTAAAAATAAAAAAAAAGCTAAAACAAAGTTTACCCTCCATGTGCTACAGTAATACAGTGGCAGAGCCGGGAATGTACTTCAGAGGACATCGATTGTCATGTTATAAGAACCTAACACTAAATTAGAGAAAGAGGTAAACACGTGGCTTCCAGTCTTCCAGTTTTGAAATGTCCTTATTAATGTCAAGAAATAAGACAATGATAAAACCTACATACATCTTAGCGTTAGGCCCGATCTCGGAAGTGAATAAATGCGTACTGTACTGTATACTCAATCCTTCACCATGTCATGATGATGCCCCAATCTGACTGGCTCTCATTGATTTTAGAGTAAGGTGAATTAAAGCATGTTTATTAATTATAGTGTCACGGCGTGCGCCCAAATCTATTATCGCCCCTCGCTCACTTCCTAGGGTCCCTAGGTAGGCGGCACCCCTTCTGCAGGTGTGCGAAGGGACGGAGCCGCCTATGCGGGCCGGTTGGCGTTGATTAGGATCTCGGGCTCGCTCCGCATTATAAAAGCGAGGCGCGGAGTTTAGTCCGGCCGGGGTCCTTTTTCATCATGAATTTATATTTACTACATTACATTAGTACATTAGTATTACATTATAAATCCCTGCAAAATAAATGTGCCAGGAAATAAACATTATATGAGAATTTGTATTAATGGTCTCGACACCCGTCACGTGCCTAGGGTTAATTATAATAGTTATATCATATTTGATAATAAACCTATGAATTTCTGTTCTAATCAAATTTTTGATAGAGATTAGGAAAGGGAGGGGTGGATCTGTAGCAGGGGGGGGGGCATTTTAGCGCATAACACCGGGAAGTGCATGACGCGGTGGAGCATTAGAGTGTGGCATGTATGGACTAAAATCACTGTCAACAATAATCGTGCGTAAAAAAAAATTGTGTGTAATTCTGTGTTTTGTCCGAGTTGGATTCTAGATTCCAGAGACTTTAAAAAGGACATTGGAATTCTGCCCCTTTGATCTCCGCGCTGAGGAAAGAGCTGCACGAGCTCTCGCAGCATCCTTCACTCCCCCACAGAGGCCGCCTTCGCGTCCCCGCCACCGAAGAGGAAAAGGCCGCGAGGAGGACGGCGTTAAGGCCCCCGATCCCAGCCAGGAAAGCCGACGGATGTCCGAGAGAGGCTCCCATCTGAGGCCGCGCCCAGGAGGGGCCAGTTATCCACAGCGGGAGAAGAACCGTTCAGGGAGCGTGTAGGAGCGTTGCCTCCTCGAGCTCCGTTTGGCCACTCCGCCCACCGCCACCTTCCGCGGACGCTCGTGCACGCTCAATCCTTCCCTTTCTTTCCGTCCTCCCTCCTTTAACTCTTTCCTTCCCCATTTTCCCTTAAATAATTTACCGTTTTTCCTGTAAGACCTCGCCTCGTGTCTGTGTTTTATTGTGCCGAACCCGTTACATATAGTTATTAATGTGTTGATTGAAAAAGTCAGTCTGCCCATCAAAGAGCTTGTCTAAAATCTTTTAACTGAGGAACAAAGGTTGCACATTTGTTGTATTGCTCAAATGTTCTGTTAAAGATGATGAAGTGGGTTTGAACCTGAAGTCCACACCTCCATAATGATTTTCTCCTCACACAGTTAGAGTAAACATGAGAAACTTTTTTTAAATTTATTTATATACAAGTTTGTCACGCGGGTTCGTGGGGGTGGAGGATCCAAGCGCAGAGCAAGTGCTGCCGTGACTCTGAACGAGGTCCGCGGCGAAAATGCGGAAGTGGGGAGCCGGCGTGTGTGGAGCGCGAGCGCTGCTGTGTGACAGAGTCCGTAATCCAAGTTCGTAGTCGAGAGACAATTCCGGAGGTCGGCAACAGTAAATACGAGAAGACAATATATCCAAGACGTGAGACAAAGACGAGGTCGGTGAAACAGAGCGTGGTCGTGATCCGGAATGTCGAAATGGAAAAGAACGCTGGAATACTGGGCATGAGTAGCACACAATAATCTGGCAACGTGATGACGTTAGAGCGTGGTATAAATAGGTAGTTGAGATGATTAGGAATTGAGAACAGGTGTGATGAGAGTAGTGAATGAGGCGTTGAAAAGCAGGAGGCGGGGAGTATATGGAGCTGGAATGCACAGGTGATCAGGTCTTTGCTTGAGAAAAATGGGCGTTACCTGGCATGCCGTGACAAAGTTTGCATTTGAGGTTTCAAAATGTTGCAGTTCCTCTATAATCCCTCGTCAATTTGAGTTTATTTATATAGCACTTTAAGAAAGGTCACTATCACAAGCATCTATATACAGAAAAAAATTTGTTTAGAACTGCAAAAATACCCAAGAAAAAAAAATGTGTATCATATCAGGATATTTACAAATTGTGATATTAACAGAGTTGCAATAAAAGATTGAATTGCACTGTGGTATTGTGATAATGGCGGGTTTTGCCTGGTCCCTGGGACTGACCAGCAAACAGTTCCTTCATCCGCTCCTACACCTGTTTATTCTACTACCATGAGAGTGGTGTACTGAGAGGCAGTAAATGCAGTGGATGCAAGCTGCCGTAAAAAGAATAAGAAAGGCCAATCGATAATAATAAAATAAATAGATAAGTAAATAAAAAAAAACACTTATCCTGCCAGTGTGCGTGGATGGAGGAGTTAACAGACATCACACTGCAGGTTTTTCTGATGTGTTATGTAGAACGAAAGTAATCATTACTTTTAAAACGTTAAAAATTACTGCAGCTGGAATATGAAAATGATGTCACTAAAATATAGAACTCTATGCGTGTATTATTATTATTTGGTCACAGAAAAACTAATTATTTTTGCACAGTCATACAGTATGTGTATAGCTGGATAAAATGAGATAAAATTCAGTTTATTATATTGCCTAGATTGTGCTGAAAAAAAGGATATGTTAGCCTATACTGCATAATCCTGAGCCCTGTATATGTTTATTAAAAGACAGTAATGAAATAATAATAATAATAATAATAATAATAATAATAATAATAATAAAATGAAAAGGCTAAAAAAAACTAAATGTCCTTGTGTTTAAGGGCTACATGCTCTGACAAACAGTGCCATATTTGTACACCAAAGAGTGTTTAGTTCTAAATTCTTTTTTACTTATATACACATATGGACAGGTGGAAGGAGAGTTAGAAGGTTGGATAAAAATCATATGCACAGTATTTGATATTTGATGTACAGTAGTAGAACGAGGCTGTGGTGGGTTAGTGGTGCGATTCCCAGCCAGTACTCAAACCCCAGCCACTGGATGCAGTACTGGTCCCAAGCCTGGATAAAATGCGAGGATTGTGTCAGGAAGAACTTCAGGCGTAAAACCTGTACAAAGTTGTGTGCGCATCAGAGTGTCAGCTGTGGCGACCCCTCAAAGGGAGAGAGCAAAAGACCACCACCACCACCAACAACAACAACAACAACATGTACTGTATGTAGTAAAACTCTTGTGCTGGTGGGTAATGCATTATTTCCCCTAATGCTTGGGAACGGTTTCATTTATTCTGTTGATTATGGACAGATCATTACATAATGAGGATATTAGCATTTCAGAAAAAGCTACTCGTAGATTTTCAATAAATATATGTATGCTATAATAATTGTATCAAAACATGCTCCACTTACTGTTACAGTGCACAGTACAGTGAGGATTCATCTCTGACATCCCTTCTGCTCCCTGTAACGCCATGCCTACTCATTATTTTCATTTTCTTACAAAAAACTAAAACAAACAAACACTAAACTGCACTACCCTGACATGTGGTAGGATTTATATGGGTAGGATTTTCTGATGAAGTATCTTTTTTCTCTACGGCAGCAGAATGAGATAAGATGTGATGAATTTATAGAAGACCAGCCGTTCTCTCCCCACAGCACAGGGTCTGGGGGCTCAGGGTGTGTCCCCGAAAGTCAGTGTAAAGACCTTGAATGCCAAAGACCAAGGTCATGCAAAAAAAGTAGATCAGTGAATCCCCATTGTTAAATTTCACTAACTACACAACTCTAGTGATTAGGCCAGTTTCTCTTCATAATCGTGACCTGTGCACAGAATGAGAAAAATCTTTTAGTCTCTTTTTATTCACTGAAAAGCTCACAGGCACGTACTGGGCAGGAACGTGAAATGGGGAGGAAATGCGCCGGCGCGCCGCTAAATGTTTTTTTTTTTTTTTTTAATATACGTTTGACTTTGGCGCGGCGGCGCCCCTGTGCAGGTTTGCTGAAAAGATGCCGCACTGAAGCTGTGAGAAGTGGAGAGGGGAGCGGAGGGGAGGGGGCGCGGGGGAAAGTTCACCTCTCCCAAAAGGAGGGGAAATCCATCCAGTGGTGGCTAAACACCTGGACTTTCTTACAAACAGCGGCGCACATTTCATTTACAATATTATAAACACAGAGTTATAAATTATTTAATTTTGCTTTTTCAAAATTGTGTGAAATGACTATTAGAAATGGTAATAAAACGAATAAATGATTATATGGAGGTGAATTGGTTTAGTCCAGACTTCTAGTTGTGATTGACAGTAGGGGGGGGGGGTGTTTGACATCAGTTGATTGTCGATTTCAGCGATGGCAGCGATGGAGAGAAAAAGGCCAAAGCTCTCAGGTGCCCAATTTAGAAAAAAAGAGAAAAGAAGAGGAGAAACGAGCAATAAGATTAAGGTATGCAACAACGTTCTCTCCGTATGATTACTGTATCATGTCAATGAAGTTCTAATGATGATTAGTGTTATAACGTTAGGTTTGTTAGCCGTCTTGCTAGCCTAGTCCTGCAGATGAGGAGCTGGCAGAGCAAGGCAACACACCAGGCACCATACTGCACTGTGAAGGATGCTCTGATTTCTGATTTGGACAGTAGAGAGCTTGTGCATGAAATCAAGAACCTCCCTCCCCTGCCATCAAAAACCATGACGCTCCTTGAGCTCATCACTTTTATTCATGAAAAGGATCTATCGGAGATCTACCCCAACTTTTGGACTGCTCTCTGGGTTGCACTTACTCTGCCAGTGACTGTGGCTCAAGCAGAGAGGAGCTTTTCAAAACTGAAGTTGATCAAGTCATATCTGAGCTCAACCATGTCTCAAGAACGTCTCACTGGCCTGCTATCATCAGTATCGATCACTCAGTAGGGGAGCAGATCGCGTACGATGACATTATTGATGATTTTGCATCAAGGAAAGCCAGAAAGGTCAGATTTTAGTTTCTGTTATTTTTTTTGTTTGTTTGTTTATTTGTTTCAAATTCAGTGTTATAATTATATTTTTCTGGAGTGTGGTGTGCTTTTTAGATTATTTATTTATTCACACAACTATATTTTATTCTTAATAATTGTAATATGTAAAAGACAGTATATTTATTTATGTTCCAAGATTTTTGTGTGACATTCTAAGTTTTGAGTTATTTGTAATCGGCAATATTATGATTTCGTGTAATTTTTTTTTGTGTGTGTGTGCGGCAGAGGGGAAGGGGGGGGGGGTCAAAGGTGGTCTCGCACAGGCAGTAAATCAGTGTAGAACCGCCACTGTCTGGCCCTAAACAGACACTACCGCGTTACAGACTAACACTTTACCTTACTCTACTCTACAGTTTAGTTTGTGTTTCCCAAAAGCTCAAATAGTGGGTGTAATAGTAGATCATTAACTGGAACAATGCTGAGTTGTGATTTGGAGAAGTTTTTCTGAGCAGTTGACTCAGGCCCTGGTGAAGCCTCAGATAGAGAGGAGAAAGTCACTTCCTACTTCTAACCAGAAAACACCAGTACAGGGAGATCTAAAGGCAGGAGGAAACCCCGCCCATCTCCCCGGGAGTAAATAATACATACTGTGTGTGTGTGTGTGTGTGTGTGTGCAGAGGTTTGCCTGTTATTCACACATGTGACAGGCTTAGTATTATTTTTAGAATTCTTATTTTCTCACTCGAACACATCTGTACTCTTTATTGAAAAACTGACCCCAAATATAATCTAATCCCCAAATATCATCATCATCATCATCATCATCATAAACTATTCTTTATTAAAGAAAATAAATATGCATATAGTAACATACATCCCCATGAGTATTCCACTGTTTTTGTTTTAACAATAACTCTTTAAGGTAATTTACATTTGGCACTTATGTACAAATTGCAGTTCCAGTCTATTGTAATTTAGTACAATGAGATATAACAATATTCACATGAAAAAAAAAGTTATTTTCTGTTCTGTCTGTTAATCTATTAGAACACGAACACACACACACACACACACACACACACACACACACACACACACACACTTATAGAATTCTGATCAGATGTCCTTGAGATCACCTTGTACAGTATAATGTGATCAGTAATGATAATAAAGTGCTGCTGTAACTGTGCAGTGTAACAGCAGCTTAACTCAGAGTAAAGTGTAAAGATRCAGAGTAAAGATACTGTGACCTGCTGACAGACAACTTTAACCTTAATAACAAACACAGCTATAATATTATTTAATATATAAATATAGAAACCCCTGTAATTATGATCATCTGTGGAGATTCTCAGTCCTCCAGCTCACAATGATCACAGAGGTGCTGCACAGTGACGACTCGACTTGTATAAAGTTCTTGTAGATGCTTCACTTCTCATCCTGAATTCTTCATCAAGTTCAACTAACTGTCTCAGAACTCAGTGCAGCCTTTMAGTCAGGTGGACACTTCTGATTGTTCAGTAGTGACGTGTCTCTAGAGTTCTGATTGTTCAGCATCACACAGCTGCAGTGTGTAGTTTACTGTGTGGGGTTGAAACACACAGTCCTGTACACAGCTGTAGGTCACACTCATGTTTCTCCACAGAAGAGCTGGACGAGGGACAGGACCAGGACCAGTGGGTGAGGACTCTTCATTACTGCAGAGAGACACAAATGAGTTATATTTATGACCTTGTTTTTATCTGAAGCAGAATGATTGTTGAACACACATCTTTAAACAGGAGAAAACCCCAATATGTTACATATGTCTGTAATTCCTAAAGTGTGATTTTAAAGATCAGTCCTACTTCCACCTCTAASATTCTGGAACAGACTGTTAATTATTGATTACTGATGAAAATAAGGGGAAGGTAGATACTGACTCACCTGTGGGAGCTGCTGAAATACCAACGTCTGTTTCTTTAAGAGGGGGAACTAAAGGGAACAGAAATCACACATTACTGCATCATAACACAGTRAGATTTACACTTTTATAATCATGAGTTATTTCCAGCTTTGTTCTCTGGTGTGTGTGACGCTCAGTGTGTGTTCTACTGACACTAACTCACTCACCATAGACTGAGAGTTTAACACTGTTGATCAGGACTGYTCCTCTCCTAACACGGCCAGATCTCTTGGTGCGTCTCACTGTCTGGTAGCTGGTGTAGACTCCTG
The DNA here is from genome assembly GCA_003987875.1 of Clarias batrachus. Classification (NCBI taxonomy): domain Eukaryota; kingdom Metazoa; phylum Chordata; class Actinopteri; order Siluriformes; family Clariidae; genus Clarias; species Clarias batrachus. The sequence goes on along the minus strand of QMIH01003617.1, from coordinate 6,583 downwards.
TATCAGTAAATGTCAGATTGTGTAACACCAGTGAACAGTTCCCCTTACGCAGCTCCTCCACAGGAACGTCCACACGACCCTCATATCCCCCAGCTGGRTACGMGRCCACACCCTCTCGYTCAAACACGGTCTCAGCTTCAGTGGTCCATTTAATATACGGTATGTCAGTGTCTAAACTCGTCAGTTCACACGGCAGGACAGCTGTAGAACCCACTGGGCCAGATACACTGATCTCAGGTTCTGCAGAGAGGAGGACTGAGACACGGGAGATTATAATATAGATTAATCTGGACAGAGCAGTTACTTTAATAACATTATGTTTCATCTGTTTTATAAAAAATAAAAATGTGACTTACACACACAGACGCTGATCCACACGATGCAGATGAAGGAAAAGTTGTTCATGATGTCAGTGTGTGTAGATTTACTACAACAAACAAATATATTTATACAGTTGAGTTCTTCTGGAAATCTCTTTTGGAATTCTTGACTTTTCTCATTTAATTTTAATTTTTAACTAATTATGTATAATATAATATTTTAACAAACATTATAAACACAACAGATGAATTGAAAGTGGTTTCAGCTGCTTCACACACAGAATGTTAAAATAAACAGCACTGAGGAGACTCGATTAACAGGAGACACATGGATCATTCCCACATTACAGTAGTGTTCCTGACAGAAACTATACACACCCCTGTTACACTCTCCTGAGACGACAACAAGAGAGACGCAGCAGCTGGAGTTAGTTATTAGTTATTGATAAAGACCAGGTTTAATACAGAACTCACAGAAAACAGCATTACATGTCTCATATCAGTAGTCAGTAATGTTAGAGTCTTACTGCAGTGAAGACAGAGTCATGTGTGTATAGTCTGACACACACACACACACACACACGCACGCGCACACGCACGCACACACGCACGCACACACACACACACGCACACACGCACGCACGCACACACGCACACACACACGCACGCACACACACACACACACACATAACTCACTACTGTACATAAACTGTACACACTCAGGACTGTACGATTCATAACTGTTACACATATTGTATATAATAACCTCCTTCATTCCACTCTCTCACACACACACACACACACACACACACACACACACACACACACACACATGTTTATAGCTTTCTTAAACCACGACATCATAACATCATGGTATACAATATCTTCCTCCACTTCATCATCTATAATCATCACTCTGATTGTACAGAACTCCTCTCTGTGTGCTGCTGAGTGACACTTCTGGTTAGATGATACTGGATTCTGTTGCCTTGTACCGTACACGTGCAGTTACAGTAAAGTTCAATGAAATCTAATCCAATCTGATCTAATCTGATCTGCAGATGATTAACAGTTTACTTTGCAGTTCCTTTACAGCATTTCTGTAGTTAAACACAATATTGTGAAGCAGCTACAATGTGTTTACTGTTCATATTTATTATTAATGTTGAATATACTGTATGTAACTGCTGAATGTAAATGGAGTCTCTGAGTGTTGTGTAATGAGTGCACTATAAGTGAAGTAGTGAGTTGTGTAAGAGCTGTGATATAGAGTTATATAAAGTTCACACTCACCCTCTCTCCATGTTTCACACACTGTGTTTACACTTTAAATCACATTAAAGTCACACACATCCTTCCTCTGCAGGAACATCAAGCAGATCCGAGTTTCCTCTTCACAACCTCACACACACTTAAAGCAGATCTCCGGGTGGAGACTCAGAGTGACTGTCAACAGCGGCGCTGAGACCTTTTATACTACCAGTAAACCGCGGCACTGACAGAGAGGGGGAGAATCGTCCCGGAAACGTTCACGTAGTGTAAATGTTCGGCGTGCTGTCACACAACAGGGCGCGCGGCTCTGTGTTATGTAAACTCAGGTTGCCAGATCCTCGGATTCTGCGCTCTAACCCACAGCTTTGAAACAAGGTTTATTTTCTGAGATTAGTCTGATATTTCACTGATAGAACACTGATATTTCTGTCCTGACATTTTATCTTTAGTTCATTAATTTGTCTTATTGAAAGTGTACAAATACTTTAACCTCCCCTAACCATCACATTTACATGTTTTCCTGTTAAACACTACACATGTATTATAAATGTTTCAAGTACAGTACATGGGTAATGACAGTGTGATTGTAACCCACTCAAATATTTGAGAGTATAGAAAACCCCTTTCAATATTCTTTAATAACTGAATATATACATGTGTATATACATCAGCTGCAATCATTTTGCAATCATTGTTTCATTACACATCACATTATCGTCTACAAGAACATAATCATAAAGTGACATGAAAGAACAGAATGTGTAGGTATGCACATGTGTTTCATTTTGAAATTAACATTATTTAACAAATGAATACCATAATTGTTCTGTAGAATTCAGCATGTTTACTGAATAGTAAAAGGTTTCAAACTGTAAATGTAAACATACACATTGAAATAACTGTAATTTAGTTTGAATGATGCTGTTCATTTTAGGGTAGTTACCTGCTTGTGACAATACGGTATTGTCTCATTAATTTCACCAAAATGTCATATTCTAACAGTACAATTGTGTGTTTTCTATGCTCACAGTAAAAAGTTAAGTTATAAACTGTTTCCTGATTAACAGTAATGCAACATATCGATGACGGTGATATACCAGTTTGCATTGAATAGTCTTATATTATTGCTATTTAACAGTTTTTGTGGCCATTGTGGGCAACAAGACCCACCTGTCACGCCCTGTTTTAAGTTGTTTAACACATGTAGATGTAATTAATGTTTAATCTTTCAAGGAAATGAAAGCAAATAATTCCAAATTATCAGTTCAGTTGTATGTTTTGATTAAAAACCCAAAAGCTCTTAAGAGACCTAAATAATTCGCCAAGCTGTTCCAATTCGTTTGGAGACTGTATAAGACACTTCATGTAAAGTTTCACACATTTTTACATCTAGTTAATGAAGTTTGATTTTTCACGTATGATGTTTTACTGATTTCATTTTATCACTAGGATTATTGTTGTCTAGGATTATTGTTAATCAAAATTTAACTTTTGATTTAAATCAAAAGTTAAATACGGTTCATACTGATCAGAAAAAACATGCTGCCTAATCTATGTTACGTCATCCACCGTAGCATGCTCAAATTGTTGGGTTGGGCGTGACTGACGGTGCTGTAGGTGTGTTAGACTGCAGCATGGCATGGTGCCCAATCTTCTAGGTTGTGTCATCCAGCCATCCAATGTAGCAAGCTCAAATTGCTGATGTTGGGTGTGACTGACTATTAGGTTTAATATTACACTGATTTAATATTCAAATTACACTGTGAGTGTTGGCAACATGACACTATCAAAGTCTTAAAATACTTAAATTACTTTGGCCAGTGTTCAATTAACACTGACTCGTGTGGACCTATATAAACACTGCGCCAGTGTTACTTTTATCTACTAAAGGAGTTAATTTTGCTACGTAGGAAATAAAGCTATATAGTTCTCATAGCTATGACACAAGTCACATCTTGTTGGCAGTGCCAGATTCAAAACTTCAAAAAAGTTTATGTGAACAGTGCATAAACAAAAGGTTTGGGAGTGATGCACCCCGTCTGTTTACTATTATAGCAGTTGCCGTTCATTAGAAGCGTCCGCAACTTTGGCACACATCTGAGAAGTTGAATAACAGGTTTGGTGGTGTGCTTCATGTTGCCACCCTGCCTGTTCATTTATCCACTCAGGTTTCACGTTCTGCACTTTAGAGGAAAGTCATGTGATGCGGAAACAGTCTTTGACTTTGTGAATCAACAAATAAACCCCACATTTTTACACAAATGTAGCACTTCCTAGGTGCTTACACAAGTGTTTATAAATTTCAACCAGAGATATTCTTTATCATCACCTGGAGTAATTTAAATGCAAACGCTTGCTTATGTGAAGTATTTCATACTGTACATTTAACATAAACATGCATTCTTTACTCAATGGAGAGAGGGAGAGAGAGTTTTTTTTGTTGAGTTTTTAAACATACTTGTGATACAATTTAAAGAAACTATTTACATTTTCACTTTATATACATATACACACACACGCACACATACACAAATACATGCAATATATTAACATATTTACAAAGTTTTTTTTTTTTTTTTTTAAAGATGTTAACTGTATAATACTTGTGGCAGAAGGATTGTTTGTGAGACTGTTTTCTAATAAGATCAATTCAGCTCATTGTTTATGATCTTGTTACCTGTCATTTGCAAAGTAAACCAAGTTTTAGTGACATGAGTTTAGACTTCATGTCTTGACAAATAAATGTTTAATTAAAATGGCAATGTGTGTATCAATTCTTTGTTTATAATCTGGTGTCATTAGATACATTGACCTGAATTAAAATACGCTTTGAGTAAAGGGTAAATATAGTTTAAAAAAGTAAGTCTAAAATATTAATTCTATGATTGAGCAGTTTGAATTAAATTCAGTTAAAATATTTAGTAAATGTAGCACATTTCTTTGTTAAATAATAGTGTAATTTTCAATTTCTTCTACCTTGCATTTCAGTTATATCTACTCAATTATTTTACTCATTTTCACTTAGGGTAACCACTGCATTAACCTCTGCTTTTGATTACATTTACTCAATTTTGTACATCATTGTACTAAATATAGTTATTTAGGTCAACTCAATTTTTTTACTGACTTGTTCTCAATTCATGAAGTATATTTTATGCGATTTTGGCAGTTGTTATATTTATTCAATATGTTTAAGTGTAAAAATGTTTCACCAAAAAAATTGAGTACATCACAGTTTTATTTTTTAGAGTGCTCATGGTCACAATGTTATATTAAACAGTACACTCGCGCTAGGATGTTGACTATATGAGTGACGTATAGTACGCACACTGAGACTGAGTATGTGAGACAATTACTCACCATCCCACAGTGTGCGAGTAAGAAGAACCATTGGCTCAGGTGTGATCAGATGACGCTCAGTAGCCAAACCGCATGCATACAGTACATATATCATATATGTATATCAAGACCTCACTTATTTCACAAGTTGAAATTTATGAAACATTTTTGCTCGTCTTGTAAAACGCTTGCAGACCAAGTTACTCACAAGCCAAGGTGTCGCTGCAATTCAATTAATTTCAATTGTATTTGTATATTATTTTTACCAATGATCATTGCTGCAAAGCAGCTTTACACAAAAATATGGAAATGAGTATGAAATGTGAAAAATGTGAATGAATCAGAATGATCAGATTGTCCGTAATGAGCAAGTCAAGGGTAAGGTGGCAAGAAAAAACTGAGTTGGCAATAGAAAGAAACCTTGAGAGGAACCCATCCAGAGGACTCAACAGAGTTGATAATGGATAGCAGAGATACTCATGCTGTGTGTTAGAGACGTTCAGTATAACAGTTGATGTGTTTAAGGTAATATGGGATCCAGTTCATTACTGGAAGCTCAAGTAGGCTGTAGAAAACTCCAGTCCTGAACTATTGAGCAACTGCAGTCACAAGTCCTCAGAGAACAGCTGCATCAGCCGAGGACAGGACCATCTTCATGATAAAGTGGAACCGTCCCTAGTCACCACACGCATCCTAAGCAGACCACACAGGGCATCTATGAGCATAGGTTCACTATTGACATCTCAGGGTATCAAGTTTTTTCCTTGGCACTGTCGGCCTCGGCTCGCTCATCAGGGACAATTAAATCATTTCGATTCATACACATTTTCCACATTTCATACACATTTCCATAATTTTATTTTGATTCTGTAAAGCTGCTTTGTGACAATGAGGTTGAGTAATGTTTTAATACATATCATTAATAAACAAGTTAAATAAATAAAGGTAAAAGCCATCAGATGTCCAGTTTACAAAAAAAGGAAAGAAAATGATATATGAGCAAAAGGCAAAGGTTGTGCAGCTATGTCATCACTTTATGAGTATAATATTTAGTACGTAAGGAAATAAGCTAGGATAACACTTATGCTTGCTAACCTGCCCTGTTCTGCTGTAACATAATCTACATAATCACATGACTAGTATGATATGAGCTCATACAATTATTGTGTGACAGGTGAAACACTTTTTTTGAGTGTGTGTTAAAATTGTCACCGAGTTTGATATGAAAACTGAGATGCTATGATTCCTGCAGCGTCATAACCTGAGTGCTTCAGTATCAGTTTTCTGTTTAAAAAAAGCCCACCACATAACGAGGAACAGCGAAAATAGAACTGACCATACAGTACATGGCACTAGAGGCCTTGAAAGGGGAAATCCCTCTACCGTCTTTAAATAGAGAAAATTATCACCAGTGCGGATACACACGCACACACACAACACACAACAACACACAACAACACACAACACACACACACCAACACACACACCAACACACACACCAACACACACACCCCAACACACACACCCCAACACACACACACCAACACACACACACCAACACACACACGCGCACACACACGCGCACACACACGCACACCCACACGCACACCCACACACCCACACCCACACACACACACACACCAACACACACA